>JBAMJV010005424.1:0-138585 GCA_037951105.1 Echinarachnius parma
CGCAAACAGAATATGAAGACAATTGTGACGACTATCCCTCTTTGGATAGTGGATTCTGGATGCCGGAAGCTCGTGCTGAAAAGGAGAAGAAAAACAAACATTTATATCAACCGAACGGTAACTAAATAAATGTCAGGATTGTCAAGTCTGCATCTGAATTGGCAAATATTAAGGTAAATTGACATTTATTCAGTAAACTATGTGGTGACAAATAACACGACCAGAGGGGACAGAGGGTGAAATATGAACCAAAAAAGCATTGATTTCGTTAAAACATGTATTGATAATCGGTTTAAAAATTGGTACAAAACAAGTTCAAAAATGTATCGTTATGAGTTTTTTACGTTTATTTTTTAAGAACGAGATGTGATTTTGACATTTATTTAGTCATAAGGATTAGTAATCAGGGAGTTGGGCTCTTCAACTGTCTTTTTATTGATCGTGGTATCTATCACCAGCCTGTATTAAACAGATGTATTTTCCCATAGCTGGTGATAGATAAGGCGATCATATAAGAGAGAGTACTAATTGCGATATATGTTTCTGATCCGTGGTTATGTTGGATAGCCAACTGTCTTAAAGTGGCAGAGTGGTCTTGAAGAGAAGGGAAAACCGGGGGTTAATGGAAATAAAAGGTTAATTAGCACTTATTTAGTAAAATATGTGGTGAAAGATAACACGACCAGATGAACAGAGACTGAAATATGAACAAAAATTGCGTTTATTTAGTTTTAAAAATACACATTGCTCACAAGTGAAGTATAGTGGATATATATATACTTTGACTAGCGTTTATATACACGTGATAGTTCATGTAATTGTAACTAAATAAATCGGGTTGATTAAACGATTTATTTGAATGAAATGTACTTATTAGATATGAACGCAAACAGAATATGAATACAATTGTGACGACTATCCTTCTTTGGATGGTGGATTCTGGATGCCGGAAGCTCGTGCTGAAAAGGAGAAGAAAAACAAACATATATCAACCGAACGGTAACTAAATAAATGTCAGGAAATAAGAACAAAAATAACGTTTATTTAGTTAGAAAAATACACATTGCTCACAAGTGAAGTATAGTGGATATATATTTTGACTAGCGTTTATTTAGTAGAAATAAGAACAAAAATAGCGTTTATTTAGTTAGAAAATACACATATTAAACATTGCTAACAAGTGAAGTATAGTGGATATAAATACTTTGACTAGCGTTTATTTAGTATATATACACGTGATAGTTCATGTAATTGTAACTAAATAAATTGGGTTGATTAAATGATTTATTTGAATGAAGATAGTACTTGTAACTAGATATGGACGCAAACAGAATATGAAGACAATTGTGACGACTATCCCTCTTCGGATGGTGGATTCTGGATGCCGGAAGCTTCGTGCTGAAAAGGAGAAGAAAAACAAACATATATCAACCGAACGGTAAACTAAATAAATGTCAGGAAATAAGAACAAAAATAACGTTTATTTAGTTAGAAAAATACACATTGCTCACAAGTGAAGTATAGTGGATATATTTACTTTGACTAGCGTTTTATTTAGTAGAAATAAGAACAAAAATAGCGTTTATTTAGTTAGAAAAATACACATATTAAACATTGCTAACAAGTGAAGTATAGTGGATATACCGAATGTACATTAGACCCACATATCGGAAGACTTGTATACCACGGTCGAATAGGCCCCGATTGAATGATATCGCAGTAGTACATTATATCCCACCATTGCCCTCGCTAGCCCAACCATACCCATGACCCAAACATTTGCATAGTCAATATTTCCGTAGCAACACAAATGTTGGGGGTGTTTCGTTTGGAAAACTGCGCTTAAACGCATTACCTGAATGGGCATCATTTTTGGAACGTGCCACGTAGATCTAGCACGGGTTGGTCGAAATGCCAGAAACCAGCGGTGTACTGCGGTCATAAAGTGTGTGGGGGGGGGGGGGGGGGGGGGGAGGCAAGCGTTATTCAGGGGCACACTCATATCGTTTAACCTTTTAAAAAAAATATCAAATTTGCTATAACTGTGGTTGTAAAATTATTGGGGGTTCCGCTTGCCCCCTACACCCCATCACATGTTGTATGAATATAAACTTTTAATTAGCATTTATTTAGTAGTTCCAGTTATAGGACAGGTAGGTATCCATCATAACACGGATCAGAAACGTATATCGCAAATTCACAATCAGTAATGTCTCTTATATGATCGCCTTATCAATCACCACCAATGGGGAAATACGTCTGTTTAATACATGCTGGTGATTGATGCCACGATTAGGTATAAGCGAGTTGGCTATTCAACTGTCTATAATATGGTCGTGCTCTCAATCACCAGCCTGTATTAAACGGAGGTATTTTCCCATTGGTGGTGATAGATAGGGCGATCATATAAGAGAGATATTTGAATTGCGAATTTGCAATATATATATGTTTCTGATCCGTGTTAGGATAGCTACCTGTCATATAACTGGTTGTGGTGAAAGTCACGAAAAAGTTTCTTAAATAAATGTTCATTAGTAATGTCTCTTATATGATCGCCTTATCAATCACCACCAATGGGGAAATACGTCTGTTTAATACATGCTGGTGATTGATGCCACGATTAGGTATAAGCGAGTTGGCTATTCAACTGTCTATAATATGGTCGTGCTATCAATCACCAGCCTGTATTAAACGGAGGTATTTTCCCATTGGTGGTGATAGATAGGGCGATCATATAAGAGAAATAAAAATAACAAGCTCGGAATGAGAGAGGTCTATGCGACTGGGGCATAAGGTGATTTTAGCGCCATCTCAGTTCACAATGCGAACAACTGAGAGCAGACGACTCGCGCAAAGCGACGTCTGCTAGACCGAGCGAGCTAGCAGACGACGCGTATTACCGGAATTATTGTCCTATGGTGGGTAAGTGTCACTGGTGACAGTTAACACGATAATGCCTGAATGTCTTGCGCAAGTTTTCATAAACAGACTTTAGTGAATGAGTTGTGAGAGTTAAATTACTGACTATGCACATGCATATTATATTCAAGTCTACTTTTGTCAACGTGTAACGTGCGACACGTAGTATGGTGAATAAAATAACAATGGTTGCATCTACAGTGTGTATTTCGTACCTGTATTGTGGCGTACATAACACCAACACGTTGACTGAGCGGGGAAAGGTTTGAATAGATTTGGTACGGATGATTACCCCTTTTTTTCAAAGCAGCTATAAATATCGAAACTTTGTACCCATATTTTGTTTGCTCAACGCTATGCGCGGGGGTGTAGTCCTCTTCTGCACAGGTCATACTTTTCTCTCCCACTCTCCCTCACTCTCTGTCTCTCTCTCTCTTCCTTTTCTTCATTTATGCATCTCCTTTCACACCTCTGTCTATTTCTCTCCCATTTTCTCTTCCTCTGTGTGCAATGTGTTGTAGTAATTAATTAGTTCAATGAATTTATTTGAGATTGAACATAAAATCAACACCGACGGAGATAGCCCGTAGGACGAATATGCATACGCACGCACGCACACACACACACACACACACACACACACACACACACACACACACACACACACACACACACACACACACACACACACACACACACACACACGCACACACACACACACACACACAATCACACATATACATCAATCACCCCAAAACATACACACATTGATCTTTATTTCTTATTTTTCTCGCTTAGTATCTATGTTTACATAATTTTATTCTTCACTCAAAATGCTCATACACTCAATTAAACGTTACAAGAAAATATGCCCCTTTTATACCATTTCAAAAAATGGATCACACTTTATTAATGGTTTGGGCAATTTACTGTATAATTATGTTTTTGGTAACTTTGTATAGCATTTGATATATATAGTAGCAATAACCATAACAATGGTAATACATTTAATAATAAGAATGATACTAATAAAACTGCTACTAATGATAATTACCAATAATGTAAACAATAATAGTTAGTAAAACATCGGTCTAGCAATCTGGAGGTCTCTGGTTAGAATCCCGGGGAAGCACTTTTGCTCATGTTTATTTATATATACGGTATTTCTGGTTGGATTTTCCTATGTTTAAAATGATTCATATAAAAAAGGTGCATCGATCAGTTCGATGATCCCTCGCACATATCCCTAATAATCTTATATTTCGGGTTTACATAATTTAGCTTCTGAGTAGCATGCCTTATTGAAAAGGGTTTCTGGCACGGACAACCACCACAAGAGCTTTCTAGCTCAGTTGGTAGATCTAGCAATCTGGACGTCTCGGGTTCAAATCTCAGGGAAGTCCTATTTCCAAATATTTTTCTGGTCAGTTTTATCGAATTCATTAATTTATTTATATAACAAATTTGTATAACTCATATCCCTAAAATAAGTCACTTTCAAATCCTTAGGGTTTATGTTAAATACAAAGCTGTATCACTTCGGTGATAGCTCGCACATCATGCTTCGGGTTTGTTTCAGGCTTACATATTTTCTTACTTGCAGAAGGGTAGCTGCAGCCCTCTATATATAGCCCACGGCCTGGTACGATTGTTATTTACTACATCTGAACAGGACTGCAAAAGCGATACACCTGTACTTTCTATACCAAAACTCAACTAAAGTTACCTTTTTGTAGAATTTCTGTTGCTTCCTTGATCTCCAGTTCCGTCATGATCTCAAGCAGCTCACCTGCCGCATCTGCCCCGGCGCCCTTCCGCACTTTCCATCCGAATAAAAGTTCCCTGCTCAGTTGCTCAAGTGAACCACTCAAAGTTGCCAATATTTGTTTATTCTGAATTTCTCCATTTGAATATCCTAGCTTTCCACCGAGCCTATTGACTTTCCCGAAAGGGATCTTTTCCACGATGTCGTGAATGACTCCATCTGTGAGAACCTCTACGTTACTGGCCATATTCTGGTCGGATAATAATAACAATTAATATAACAATGATAATGTACATACATAGCCATATGAGTATAATAACACATTCATGACTGTCGCAATGTGACACTCCTGTAAACAAATTTGTTTTACCTGGGCCCCATTGCAGAAAGAGATACAATTGATTGTAAGTTACGACTAGTTGTAAGTCCGACCATGTGTTCTATTCTATATATAAATGCGCAAATCTGATTGGTTGAAACTCGCAAATTGTCTGACTTACAATCAATTGTTACTTACAATCGATTGTATCTCTTTCTGCAACGGGGCTCTGGTCATTACTATATGCACCATCTTATCTCCCCGAAGAGCATACTAGCTTACAGTGTCGCAGGGCTATTAAACATCAGACCGTAAGCATGATAAGGGCCATTCAGGGGTGAGAGCAGGACTGGGTGAGAGCAGGACTGGGTGAGAGCAGGACTGGGTGAGAGCAGGACTGGGTGAGAGCAGCAGCTGCAGAAATGCAGAGTATGACATTTTTTTGCGGCAGGACTTAATATTACGGAATAAGAACGAACAAGCACACAATTCATAATCAAAACATGATAGTCGTACACGTCTAAAACACACGCATTTGCTCAAAGACACATAATATATTATTATTATTGCATGCACCAAAAGAGGTGGGAAAACTGCATGCATGCACTTTGTCACTACCATAACCATAATTATATTTGTTATCTATCTATATATGCATATACCACATTTCGGGGCCTTAGATAAGAAAGGGAATGTTATGTTAAAACTTGTAGCTGTACTTGTATGCGCTGTACCGAAGTTATCCATATTATGACACCATTATGTTTTGTACGGATTGGCATGTAAACCCATCATTATGATCACCACACTAAGCAAATGCATCGTATAATACAAAGTCCACGAACAACAAAATCGATAACAAAATAATATGGCGTCATTGTTAATGTGGATGCCGTGTGTAATTTGCATTAAACGTGGGCCTCATCATTAATAACATGCAGAAAATCACAACCATGTACACACATACCAGTTTCACATTCACCATGCTCACATTCTACCAGTTGATGGTCGTGGTCCTTCGACAGTGGCGTAGCGAGGGTCAAGTGATTGGGGGGGGGGGGGACAGCTGCGAGGGAGCGTAGCGCCCGAGGGGGGGAGGGTGTGGGAGGGGGGTGTCCCCCCTCCCACGGTAGGGAGCTTTTGCAAATTTTTACTTGAAATAATGCAATTTGGTGCATACCGTGGAAGGAAATTTGATAATACTGAATTAAAGAAATCATTTCCCTCATGATAAAGTATACACACACAATCAAACCTACGTGTACACACACACACACCAGACTCAAATACTCTCACGCCGTATGCTTGTCTACATTTATTTGGGGGAGGGTGTGGGAGGGGGTTCACCCCCTCCCAATTTTTTTGAAATTTTTGAAATTGGTGTTTAAAATATCACTGTAGAAGTATGGTCATTATTGTCTTTATCATTGTCTTAATCATGGGTGTTAAAATGGTATATAATAGTGAATCTACTCGTTACGTATTTTAAAACGGTAATAGCGAGGAAAGATTAAGCCCGTGAGATGGATCCACGTGATCCTGTATAATATATAGCCATCGATATAGTCAAGGGCATTGAGCTCCAGTGGAACTAAGCAAAAGTGGAGGGGAGACATTGCGAGGAAGCGAAGCGACCGATAGGGGGAGTGTGTGGGAGGGGGTGTCCCCCTCCCACAGTAGGGAGCTTTCGTATTTTGGGGCCTGAAATTGTGCGATTTGGTGCACACTAAGACAGAAATTTCACGTAATATAAAGTATATAAGTATGGAACCAAACATACTTAATGACAAAGGAGGGGGACAATCTCCTCCCCTTTCTAATGTGGGGGACATAATATTCCAATTTTATTTGCATTCAGCGCATATGGACCGAATTGACTAAAAGATATATTATTTCAAATTATTTTATTTTCCGATGATAGTGTGCTATAGACATGATAGATGAGGGTCTAATAAATTTCGTATATATCAGTATTACAGAATAGCGCGCGAAGCGCGCGGCAAAAATTAAGATTTACAGTCCTTTTCAAACTTAAAAAAACCAGCTATGCTCGGGTCCCTTGAATTAGTTTCAGTAGGCCTATGCTCAACAGATGCAGATATCGACTCTGGAGAAGATGACTGGTGCTCCTTCAATCATGATCATCAACAATATGCCTAGATTATGGATCATGAATTAATGGAACGGGTGCATTTGGAGTGAAGAAATTAGTAAAAGAAGTTTGTCTTTACCTAGACATGTAGGACTACGTAGTGCAGCTATGCGCCTTTATAGCCTGCATGAAGGCGTCAAAATTATCTATAAAAGCGGGAGGCAGATTCAAGATCCTAAAAGGGCCCTTGGTATGATAAACGATTTACCATGCTAGGAAGTTTGTTAGGCCTATACGCGCTCTATGTCTTCTGAAATGCGTCGATCCTCGCGCACGGGACTGACAATTTGCATAAGGCGCTATATTGGAAGGATTCTTCAAACTGATATAGGTGCGCTATTGCTAGTACTAGGGAACGACTGTTATGTTCTTGGTTATTATAGTTGATAATGATTATTATCACACATTAAATAAAACGTGATAATAATGAATGATATACATTGTAGACACATTTGGCTTCATGTCGGGTCGTCATTTTTTTTTTTTTTTTTTTTTTTTTGCCAAACGATTGGGGGGGGGGGGGGGGGCACGTGCCCCCCCCCCCCCCCGTGCCCCCCGTAGCTACGCCACTGTCCTTCGATCACTTCGGAAAACATCAAACATTATATATCATCGACATCTCAATCTATAATGGCCGCCGGTTTTTTTTTTCAACCTATAATGCAAGTTCATCACACGAAATTGTACTGTATATATCCGTTATTTATCAACGTACTATGTACAATTATTATAATTCATCATTGACCGGCTGTAGCAAAACCCTGCACTTGTCGGTAAAATCAAAATGTAGATTTTCATACCAGTGGAAAAACCTCATTACAAGCTTTCATTTTATGCTTTGTTCAAACCAATTGGTTAATAATTGAAGAAGATATGATCGAGTTTTAATTTTACAATCATATAAGACTTTTACACACATTATGTGAACTTAAAATGCCAATTTCTTCAAAACATGAATTACCGACAAGTGCCGGGTTTTGCTATAGCCGGTCACTGATTATATGAATGTCTCAACTAATAGTATAACGCCGCTATAGTGAAACCGACTCTAGCCTGACTGATAACCACCCGGATCGGGTCGAGTCGGCTTTGTGTACGGAGGGCTTAACACTGGACAACATCAACCATATAATGCATCATCAAGTATACATACACTGTCCAGGCTATCATCACGATTATGAAAGATGTATTTAATTTAATGATAATAGCGATTAAACGAATAATGTTCTACAAACATGTACACACAACACTGAACAGGGATAATGGTGACAAATGTTATTTTCTACAAAATGGCGCCACATTATACATTGCGACATACTATCATCACCAGCTTCAGTGTCATATGACAGTATAACGGTCTGCACAAATACAGTCCTTTTTTTTTAGATAAATGAGACAGAGTGAAACGATTATCATACAATAATATATACCTGCTATCAATAATCCGTAAGACAATGGTAATTATATCGTACCTTGGCGAAGATGATC
The DNA here is from genome assembly GCA_037951105.1 of Echinarachnius parma. NCBI lineage: Eukaryota > Metazoa > Echinodermata > Echinoidea > Clypeasteroida > Echinarachniidae > Echinarachnius > Echinarachnius parma. The sequence goes on from JBAMJV010005424.1 coordinate 8,644, forward strand.
GGCACTCGTCAACGGCAAAATACCAGTTTCGACCAGACACACCCACACACAACTCGAAACGTAACTAAAATGCTCCACTAAACATGCTTTACTAGCACGCGCGCCAAAAAATCCCCTATGACTCAATTTCTGTGTAGGCTACTACGTGCACGAATGGAAATTAGAAGAAATTACATTTTTTTAAACATAATTTCCAGGGGGACAAAGTCGGCTTTACAGACATCGATCGATGAACATGAACTACATGGCAAATTAACTCCTTGCCTACCGTGCCAACGGAACCTGGAGGTTTTATATGTATACAAAGTCTTTGAGGATTTTGAAATATCAAATGGTAAGCTTGAATAACAAATGATATTGACATGATCGCGTTAATCTAGAAAGAATACCAACAGTCCTCCCGTGAAGACTACATAATCCCTCCCTCCTACCATCTTACATTTAATGGTGCTACTTCCCATGGAAACAGAAAACATAATTTGACTTTTAAATCAGTTTACTATATAAACATAAAATGACCGCCAAGATAGTCAGACCATTGCACTACATTGTTCCTTTCCTCTTGACCGCCTCTAGACATACATTTGTTTGCAACCAAGCCTTCATTATCGTCATCATCGTCGACATCAATCTTATAGATTTTTTTTTCAACTGTACGGTTTATAGTTCTATAGTTTAACATGCTTTATTTAACCTGTTTGTTTGTATTTCTGACCAATATGTCTTCCTCCTTTTATGTTCATTTGTACAGCAAGTATTTTATATATTATATTAATTGTTGTTATGCACATTTAGCCCAGTGTAGCCTATAATAGCCTGTAAAATTCGTCAAGTTTGGTTTGCCGCCCTCTCTCGATGGGAATAGGCCGAAATGTGTGACAACCGGCCCGTATTCACAAAGGAGGTTTGTACAAACCATGGTTTATCCATGGTCTACATCTATGGAGTGCTGCTTGTATACAAGTAAAACAATTTCTAATTTCTAATAATATGACTGTTAGTGCTTGCTAACCAGCACATTTTACCATGTGAGAAAACAGACATGTATTTGGTGCATTTTGTAAATGTGTACCATCAACATTGTTAAAGTCATAGTCTAGTGGGATTTCTGGAAAATGTGCATGTTAGGAGCATTTGGGAGTAAAAGTTGGGAACCAAGATATTTCACATAATTTAGGGGTGCTGAATCCGATTAGCCCTGTTCCCAAGCGAAATATTAAGTTTTTGAACATCTAATTTGCCTAAACAAACTGGCCGCCAAAATGACACCTTTTTAAGCTTGTAAAACAAGTTTGTTCAATAACTTTGCAACCAGGCGAGCAAAACTTGCAAATTAAATGTCTAGAATGATGATTACTATCAAAAGGAACATGCATATGATAACTCTGATGTATTTAGTGTACACGAAGACACATACATATGCAAATTAGTAGCCGCCACTACAGAAAAGTCTTACAAAACAAGTCTATTTTGGGGCAATTTAAGCCTACTGAATATAACACTGATAATCAGTGTCTTAATCATTCCTGCGAGTCAAATAATTGAATGAGATCGTTTCATTGAATCACCAGTAGTATATTTTGCTTATATACAAATAGAATTGGAATATGTAAAAATGGCCTCCAATTGACGCTATATATTTGAGCGGATAGAAAGTGTTTATTATAACTCGGTAACTAAGCTAGACTAAAACATACGAAGAAGCGATGCGCAGATGTATGTTTTCAATAAGGGACGTCAAAAGGATTATTCTGAATTTAATGACATGGATGACTTATGAATATGCAAATTATTGGCTGCCATTAGTGACAAAATTAACGTTTTAATCATTTGAGAGTTTATCCTTTATGTAGTATTTAAAGTAGCAAATCACATCAAACGTTTAAGAACATTGAATATTCTTCTGTCCGTGATATTTCATTTTCATACGAAGGTAAATAAAAAAACTTAAAAAAAACTTCCCCCCTAAGCAAAATGGCGTAACTTTTTAACAAATAGGGTTTGAGCAACATAACTTGGCAGGAATATTTCTAAAATTATTGGCTAACGTCTCTGTGAACATGAATTTGATTCGCAATGCCATGCATGAGTGAGCACACATTAAAGGAAAAATGTCAATTTTTCAAAAGTCACAAGAGTCAAAAAGTGAAAATGTTGCCTTTGATGTGTGGTCACTCATCCATGACTCGACGGACCATTTAATTTTCACACATAAGTTAGTCAATAAATGTAGGAACAATCCTGCCGAGTTATTTTGCTAAAACCTTTTCGTTAACAAGTTATGTTATTTGATTAAGGGGGACATAAGGGGGACAAAGTGACATTTTTCTTTTAATGTGTGCTCACTCATGCATGGCATGGCGGATCAAATTCATTTTCACAGAGACGTTAGCCAATAATTTTAAAAACATTCCTGCCAAGTTATGTTGCTCAAACTCTATTTGTTAAAAAGTTACGCCATTTTGCTTCGGGGGAAGTTACTTTTTTTGTTGTGTTATATTAGGATTAAACTAAACTGGTAACTGGTATTTCTGATTGATTGAAATCAGTGAAATACATCTGCACATATCCTGTTTGGAGAGTGTGGTTAACGAATATCAAAGCACACAAATCAATTTATTTATTGAAGATTTCACCAAATTGGTGTCAGGTATTAACACGTTGTTTAATGAAAAGAATTAAGCTTGTAGTTAAAAGCAAAAGGGACCTTTGGACTATGTTTGATATATATAATGATAATGCAAGTACGATTTTACATATTTTAGTACTTTGTACTTTGAACTAAATCTGCATATATAGGCCCTTTTCTGATTAATGACCGATACTGAGCACGAACAGTCAACATACTTATCACATACTTCACCAAACTAGTAACAGGCAGTCACGCGATATTTAATATGATTAATAAACCTTGTGGTTCAAAAACCGTTGCCCCTATTGTGGTATAATCGTTTAGTTATTGAGTGAAGTTTTAACTAATTATGATTCATTTACAGTTTTATATAATCGTACTGCAAATAGTGAAATATATCGAATGTGTATGTAACGGATAATAATCAGACTATTTATACCTCTGACATTAACATAGGCAGCAGATAAGATAATGTACAATTCACTCTGTACAAAGGCTACACTTCTTGGACTCAACATCACCTTTGCTAAATGTTCGCTTTGTGTACATTTTATTTTCGGTTATTTTCTATTGTATTTTCCTGTGTTTTGATGTCTTAGAATTAATATAATTTAGCTGTTCAGCTTGTTCAAGCCAAAAAAAAAGCATTGTAAAGGTTTCGGAAACAAACTCTTTTTCTTTATATACATCGTTGTAAGAATAGTTGAGTTTTGGTATAGATGGCGCTACACAGAATATATTTTGTGACTTAATGAACAACCGAATATAACATTTAAAACGGCAAAATTGGTTCAGAAACGGCTGAAATATATACTGTATTAACATAACCTTGTATAACAATAATTGTTGGGTCCAACAAGTATTCGATAATTTTGAACCAGCCGTTAAACATGTCTAAAAATGCTTCCTCTTTTCAACAAATTCATAAGAAGTTTTTGAGGCTCAATGAGGCTCTTCTATATAAGATAAAGACAAAAAAATAATTGGCGTAGCCAGGGGGAGGGGGGGGGGGGGGGGGCTAGCTTTATACACGTTCTTGTTAAACAAACAGAAAACAAAACTATAATTTTGGTTCATTCATGCTTAGAGGGGATCCCCATAAGTAGGACGGAGCCCCCATGCTTCTAAAGGGGTCACCCAACAGATAGGCGGTGCCCCATGGTTCATTCATGCTTAGTGGCGCCTCCCCAAAAGAGGGACGGAGCCTCCAGGCTTCTGAAGGGGTCATCCATGAGATGGGTAATGACTCCAGGGTTCGTTCATGCTTAGACGGGATCCAAATAAGACGGACGGAGCCTCCAAGCCCCCAGGGTTCATCCATGCTTAGAGGGAGCTCCCCATAAGAAGGACGGAGCCCCCAGGCTTCTGAAGGGGTCACCCATGAAAGAGATGGGCGGTGCCCATATACGTCATTCATGCTCGGAAGGGGCTCCCAAAGAGATGGACTGATGGGCAGAAAGTGCAAGATTGCCCCTGAGTTAATCAAGCCACCCCCCCCCCCCCCCAAATTCCATCCCTTGGCTGCGCCAACAAAATTATAGTTTGTTTTTCTTTTTAGTTTATCAAGCAAGCCCCCCCCCCCCTCCCCTTTGGCTACGGCAGTCTGAAATTATAGTTTGTTTTTCACTCTATTTATATAGAACCTAGTGGCGTAGCGAGGGTCAACGGATTGGGGGGTGGGGGGCACAGCTGCGAGGGAGCGTAGCGCCCGAGGGGGGGGGGGGGGGGAGGGGAGGGTGTGGGAGCTTTTACAATTTCACTTGAAATAATGCAATCTGGTGGGGGGGGGGGGGGGTCTCGAGTATGCGCCAAATCGCACAATTAAAAGCCCAACAATTGGAAAAGCTCCTTACAGTGGGAGGGGGACACCCCCTCCCATAGCGTCGATCCTGGGGGGCAGGAGTGCGGTCGCCCCCCCCCCCCCCCCAATTAAAATATTGGGGCCGAGCATATCATTTCGCCCCCCCCCCCCCCCCTCAATAATTCCGAAAATGAGGAAGAAAAAAATCGAGTGATTTAATGCCAAAGATAGTCTAGTGGGATTTCTGGATAATGTGCATGTTAGGAGCATTTGGGAGTAAAAGTTGGGAACCAAGATATTTCACATAATTTAGGGGTGCTGAATCCGATTAGCCCTGTTCCCAAGCGAAATATTAAGTTTTTGAACATCTAATTTGCCTAAACAAACTGGCCGCCAAAATGACACCTTTTTAAGCTTGTAAAACAAGTTTGTTCAATAACTTTGCAACCAGGCGAGCAAAACTTGCAAATTAAATGTCTAGAATGATGATTACTATCAAAAGGAACATGCATATGATAACTCTGATGTATTTAGTGTACACGAAGACACATACATATGCAAATTAGTAGCCGCCACTACAGAAAAGTCTTACAAAACAAGTTATTTTGGGGCAATTTAAGCCTACTGAATATAACACTGATAATCAGTGTCTTAATCATTCCTGCGAGTCAAATAATTGAATGAGATCGTTTCATTGAATCACCAGTAGTATATTTTGCTTATATACAAATAGAATTGGAATATTAAAAATGGCCTCCAATTGACGCTATATATTTGAGCGGATAGAAACGTGTTTATTATAACTCGGTAACTAAGCTAGAGTAAAACATACGAAGAAGCGATGCGCAGATGTATGTTTTCAATAAGGGACGTCAAAAGGATTATTCTGATGAATTTAATGACATGGATGACTTATGAATATGCAAATTACTGGCTGCCATTAGTGACAAAATTAACGTTTTAATCATTTGAGAGTTTATCTTTTATGTAGTATTTTAAGTAGCAAATCACATCAAACGTTTAAGAACATTGAATATTCTTCTGTCCGTGATATTTCATACGAAGGTAAATAAAAAAAATAAAAAAATACTTCCCCCCTAAGCAAAATGGCGTAACTTTTTAACAAATAGGGTTTGAGCAACATAACTTGGCAGGAATATTTCTAAAATTATTGGCTAACGTCTCTGTGAACATGAATTTGATTCGCAATGCCATGCATGAGTGAGCACACATTAAAGGGAAAATGTCACTTTTCAAAAGTCACAAGAGTCAAAAAGTGAAAATTTTGCCTTTGATGTGTGGTCACTCATCCATGACTCGACGGACCAATTTAATTTTCACACATAAGTTAGTCAATAAATGTAGGAACAATCCTGCCGAGTTATTGTGCTAAAAACCTTTTCGTTAACAAGTTATGTTATTTGATTAAGGGGGACATAAGGGGGACAAAGTGACATTTTTCTTTTAATGTGTGCTCACTCATGCATGGCATGGCGGATCAAATTCATTTTCACAGAGACGTTAGCCAATAATTTTAAAAACATTCCTGCCAAGTTATGTTGCTCAAACTCTATTTGTTAAAAAGTTACGCCATTTTGCTTCGGGGGGAAGTTACTTTTTTGTTGTGTTTATATTAGGATTAAACTAAACTGGTAACTGGTATTTCTGATTGATTGAAATCAGTGAAATACATCTGCACATATCCTGTTTGGAGAGTGTGGTTAACGAATATCAAAGCACACAAATCAATTTATTTATTGAAGATTTCACCAAATTGGTGTCAGGTATTAACACGATGTTTAATGAAAAGAATTAAGCTTGTAGTTAAAAGCAAAAGGGACCTTTGGACTATGTTTGATATATATAATGATAATGCAAGTACGATTTTACATATTTTAGTACTTTGTACTTTGAACTAAATCTGCATATATAGGCCCTTTTCTGATTAATGACCGATACTGAGCACGAACAGTCAACATACTTATCACATACTTCACCAAACTGGTAACAGGCAGTCACGCGATATTTAATATGATTAATAAACCTTGTGGTTCAAAAACCGTTGCCCCTATTGTGGTATAATCGTTTAGTTATTGAGTGAAGTTTTAACTAATTATGATTCATTTACAGTTTTATATAATCGTACTGCAAATAGTGAAATATATCGAATGTGTATGTAACGGATAATAATCAGACTATTTATACCTCTGACATTAACATAGGCAGCAGATAAGATAATGTACAAATCACTCTGTACAAAGGCTACACTTCTTGGACTCAACATCACCTTTGCTAAATGTTCGCTTTTTGTTCATTTTATTTTCGGTTATTTTCTATTGTATTTTCCTGTGTTTTGATATCTTAGAATTAATATAATTTAGCTGTTCAGCTTGTTCAAGCCAAAATACAGCATTGTAAAGGTTTCGGAAACAAACTCTATTTCTTCATATACATCGTTGAAAGAATAGTTGAGTTTTGGTATAGATGGCGCTACACAGAATATATTTTGTGACTTAATGAACAACCGAATATAACATTTGAAACGGCAAAATTGGTTCAGAAACGGCTGAAATATATACTGTATTAACATAACCTTGTATAACAATAATTGTTGGGTCCAACAAGTATTCGATAATTTTGAACCAGCCGTTAAACATGTCTAAAAATGCTTCCTCTTTTCAACAAATTCATAAGAAGTTTTTGAATTGTTGTTGATTGTCTTTCTTGCTAATCAGTTTTTGAACAAAACCTCATATGCCCAATATTCTATGAAAAATGGTTGAAACCAATGAGGCTTTATGGAGCGTCCTTTTCGAGAGCAGTTGGAGAAACACATTTATAAACGTAATACTTTGTCCTTACATTTAAGGTAAGGACGAAGTAAAGTAATTTTTCTGCCATTTTGTTTATGCAAATTAAAGGTGTTTTTGAGTATATAATACTACTAATGATTTCATACATGTTCTGATTTGATCAATCATTATAATTCTAAACTTGGTTTTTAGTAAGTCACTGTTTATTGCATTCATTGCTATTAGGCCTTACTTACGAAATATGATCCATTTTGTACCATTTGTCAGTAATGGCGGCCACTAATTTGCATATCTATAAGTCATGCATGTCACGTCATTCATCAGAACAGTCTTATTGACATCCCTTCTCATCGAAATAATGAATATGCACATTGCGTATATGTTTTGTTCGCTTAGTTGCTGAAACATTTTTTTATCAGTTCAAAATGGTGGAAATAGCGTCAATTGGCGGCCATTTTGAATGTGCTAATTATATTTGTGTATGTTATATGAGTAAATCATACAATTGATAATTATTTCATTCGCATAAAGTGTTTAAGACAGTGATTATAAGTGTTACATTCAGTAGGTCTAAATTTCCCCCAAATAATCAATTTTGTACGACTTTTCTGTCATGGCGGCCACTAATTTGCACATTTGTGCATCTTTTTTTCCACTAAATACATCAGCGTTATCTTATTTATGTTCCTTTTGATATAAAACATAATTTTAAACAGTAAATTTGCAGATTTTGATCGCCCGGTTGCAAAGTAATTGAATAAACACGTTTTACAGGTTATACAAAGGTGTCATTTTGGCGGCCATTTTGTTTATGCAAATTAGATGGTCAATAACTCAAAATTATGCTTGGGAACAGGGTTTATCGGATTCAGCACCCCCAAATTATGTAAAATAGCTTGATTCCCAACTTTTACCCCCAAATGCTTCTAGGTTCTTATAAAGAGCTCTTTTTCAGTAATCCGTCTAGACTATCATGCCTGTAAAGTGTCTAACTCCACGAAAATTACTTGGAGCTTCCTCGTTTCTCCTCTACCGTGTTGTCTAGCTTATGGTAAAAGAATAATAAAATAGGGTTTGATTTTTTCAAATGTCCCTTTAGTATGAAGATAATTAATATTGAAATCTTTTATTTGAAAAACGTTGATCAACGCTTTTGATAAAAAGTACAATTGTCCTAGCTTAACACGTCCGGATGCAGGACGTGGGAAACATTCCGGAGATTGAACTTTGAGCCGAGCGAGCACAAATTCCATGAATTCTGTACTACGTCTGTAAACATACACGGCTGCGAATATCTCAAACGGATGATTATTACTGTGACAAATGTATGGCAGACCATCAGTATTCGGTGATAAAATATGAACTCAATATTCGGTTTTTTCACTAGGTAAACAGTGTTCGTTTTCTTTCAAACTTTCACAAATCTTTCAATTGTATTTTACAATGATATTGATATAGGATTGAAGTCTCAAATGTCATTTTGTGCAATATCTGACACTTTACAGGTATTGCTTTAACAAATAAGGAGTTTACATTCTTTCTCCATCAGTTTACAAATGGCACTCCATAGATGTAGACCATGGATAAACCATGGTTTGTACAAACCTCCTACAAACCTCCTTTGTGAATACGGGCCTAAGTGTACGTATATGTAGACATGTAGACCATGGATAAACCATGGTTTGTACAAACCTCCTACAAACCTCCTTTGTGAATACGGGCCTAAGTGTACGTATTCATATTCTTATAATAGTGGCAACATTATAATAGGGACATTTTGGCCGAATTCTCGTGAAAATCCTTTGGACGGAATTTTAATTTTGACATGACATGAACTATAATCTGATATGAGGGTTTACCCACTCCCACTGGGCTAACTATTACCTATATGAAGGAATTTTAATTTTGACATGACAGTCATGTACGAGAATCTGATAAAAAGGGATAACCCACTCCCACTGGGCAAAATGTTAACATTAGCATTTTCATAGGAATAGTGGCCTGCATGGGCAAGACAATTTTGATCATCTAAAATCCTTCCTCTTTTCTTGATTTGTTGTAGTTTGTAAGACTCTTGTAATTGTGTTATGTTGTAATTGTTATATTTGTAAGCGCTATGATACGTTGTGAATAGCGATATAATATAAGTAACCTGTATTATTATTATTATTAATAATAAGCAGAGATAAAATGTGAATCTATTCATTCAATTTAGGTCTGCCTTTAAGTGCACTAACATTTGGGGCCTACTTCGGGAATCCAGGCCTGTGGAGAGCCCCAGAATTTTGTATTTTCTTCAAACGTTTAAAACTGGATATATAAAATGCTAAATCTTTGTATGGAGAAATCGGCTTTTAATTTCGAAGTTGATATGACATTTTAGAACAGGGGCGTAGACAACGTGGGGATGCGGGGTATGCATCCCCCCACCTCACAAGGTGGGGGGGGGGGGGGGGATGACATGTACAATCATCCCCCCAGGTTTTAGGGAAGGATATATTTTGTTTGTTTGTGTATCTGTATACTAGTGGGAAAGAAAAATTAATTGTATGAGCTAAGACTTGTCAATTCTAACGTTCAAAAAGTAATTTATACATCCACTTTAAATTTTCGCTGTGCGCTTCGCGCGCGAACAGATTATCTCAGTTTGTTGTGTAACTTGTAGTTCCAGTGTAGGCTGGCATTGCTCTGGCTGCTTCTGTGACGTGCACCATTTTGCACCATTTCAAGAATATAAATGCAAAATCTTCTCCGTGGGAGGGGGATACCCCCTCCCAAACCCTCCCTATTTGGCTCTACCCCAGCCCTCGGTAGCTTCGCCCCCTCGGGACTCATTCTTGGCTATAGGCTATGTTGTTGGATAATACATAATGTGGCATATGGTTAATGTTGGAACTGTGCATGACACTAAATATAAATACAATATTTGTGTGTGTGTTGGGGTGCATATTTATTAGTGTGTCAATTATTTGTTTTCTTCATGAATATATTTAAAATTTCTGGTCGATCAAATCATAACACGCTTTCCCAGATACAGTCAATGTTAAGCCCGAATTTCCTATCTAGGTAAGCACCAGATTGCACAATTTCAAGTCCAAAAGTGCAAAAGCTCCCTACCGTGGGAGGGGGGACACCCCCTCCCACACCAGTCCCCCCGCTCAGTCACTTCGCTCCCTCGCAATGTCTCACTCTCACAATCATCTGGCTCAAAGTTGGCAGCCCTGTGAGTGTGGTTGGGCATGAGCCCCTACACACACAAAATCGTTTGCCCCCCCCCCCCCCCCAATCCAAAACTGCTTCCGGCGCGCCTGGTCTCGACCATCTTAATGAATGATCTTGGCTGCAAAAAAAAGGTGACGAGCCACTCCCCCACCCCCCCCCCCCCCCCTCGGTCCGGTGAACGGCAAATCATCCCCCAGGTGTAAGAACCTGTCTACGCCACTGATGTAGAATGATTCGTGCAAATAATAGATAAGTTAACATTTCAACAGTATTCATGAATTGTTTGAAACTTTACAAAGCCCGATCAGTACACCTTATTACCGTCAACACGTTCAATATCATTTGAGATAATTTTGCATAACACTTACAATGCCACAGAAGAACACGAATAGTAAGCTGAATCGAAGTTTGTTTTTAAAACTGTTCAACCATGACGAATATTGTAGCATTTAAATGTACTGAACCATCTGCATGACTTTGTATGCAACATTTGCATTAAATACATTATTTGTAAAATTAGTATAGTACACGCTAAATGTAAACAATCATATTTGCATTCTACAAATCAAATGTTGATATATCTATTTTGTTATTAAACGCTGCACGCACATTGCACATATTAGACCGATAACAATCAGGCTCAGTTTGTTCTGACGGTTGTTCCACTTAAGCTCGATATCCGCACACAGAGCCGACTCGACCCGATCCGACTGGTTTTCAGTCGGTTCAGCTCAGTATACGTTGCCTCAGGACTCCTGTTGTGCCGGTCAAGAGCCAGTCGGAGATCATTCGAGACAGATTCAACATGTTGAATCGGCTACGACTGAGCGAAACTGACTCTAGTCTGACTGAAAACCATTCGAATCGGGTCGAGTCGGCTCAGTGTGCGGAGGGCTTGAGACTACGTATGGATCCACTGACCGTCTCCACCTTGCAGGACGTCGTCGTAATTACATATTATCAAAAACAACAATTTAGAGTTGTTTTTTAAAACTGTCATGTGATATATATAACATTCTTATCTCACATAAATGTTATTCCGTATTGATTGTGTATGCTTTATCCTACGTGACCGGTTATTTAGGACCCTTTTTGGTGTATGTAGACGGCTCTGACCACGATAACTGAGCATGCTCTAGGATATACGTGGCTTCAGAAGAGCGTGATTATGGTCATAATCGTCCTGGTGTAGGCTCATAACGAATTCCTCACCAGGTATCAAATTGTACACATCTCCACCCATAATGGTGATCATGCCTTCTCCCTAGTCGCTCCACGCCTCTATAACTTCCTTCACCATCATTTATACCATCATGTTATGTCAGACAAGTCAGAATACGGCAACAGAATGTTATCGGAGGACTGCGCCCATAAGCATGATAAAGAATGCCGTCCGGTCAAAGTGGACTAAATAGCAATTTCTCGTGCTAAACTAGAATGCACAACACACATTATACATAGAAGTATACGTGACACAATGTTACTATCTCTGTGCGATCAATACTTTTCCACGCTGACCAAAGTGAATCATTTACGGTATTTTGGTATTAAATGATCTATAAATATAGGTAATTTGAGGCGAATCACATTCATTTTTAAAGCAAAATTTAAAATGGCAACGAAGCATTGTGTCGTCCGTCCCGTTTTTTCAACATTTAACAAATGCTTAATTGTAAATGCCACTTACTGACCGATTTTGGTTTTGATAGGTGGAGGATTAAAACATTATTATACGCAAATTGTGAACATTCTTTTATTTATGCAAATATATTCAAAATTTGAAAATTGCTTCTTTATTCGTCATCAAACGTTTAGTTATACATATCAAACCCAATCATGCTAGTTAAAGGAAATTATCAATACTGAAGTTGACAAGAAAATACTGACATAACTATCTTCCATTTTGTCCATCTCCGCACCATTGCTTATGTCTGGATGTTGATTAACAGGATATATATGCCCGAGGCTCTCAGAGATTTCTTCTGACTCAGTTGTCAAGCAGAAATTCTTTACAGAAAGAAAATCTTGGCCAGCTAATTTGGATGGGGTCGCACAAACAATCCTCGTTATGGTCGATAATGATATGACGAATCGTACATATTCCTGAGTTCTCTGTATTAAATTCACGTATGCCATTGTTTCTCAAATTAAGAGTATGCAGTTTTAAAAAGGCAATGAAATCGAATAAATTCACCGTCTTAAGTTGATTATTTTGAAGGATGATGATCTTGATATTATCGTGTTCTAGATTCGATATGTCTGACAGATTGTTGTATCCGATATCAACCGCACCCAGACGTCCACAAGCTCTCAAAATATTTCCTCCAATTTCTCCTAGATTGTTAGAACTTGCATTCAAGACTCTGAGAAAAGGTAGGGAATGAAATTCGGGTAATGTCTGGAGTCGATTTCCGTTTAAGAACAGCCTTTGTAGATTGGTACTATTGAATGAATCTCCACTGATAAATATTATGTGGTTAAAAGACAAATCTAATATAACCAGACGGGGCATGTTTGGTAGTCCTTCAATAGTGCCTAACATATTATACGCCATGGACAGTATGCTTGTAATCGGCAAATCAGGAAGGGGCCTGGTCAGTGCTCTGATCTTATTTCTGTCCAATCCGAGTTCAGTTATTCGTGGGACCTCTCTAATAAAAGACAAATCAGTTAGTTCGTTTCCTTGCATATCTAACCTTAGGCCTATTTCAGATATTTTACTACCTGCATTTGTGCCTATATTTCCATGGTGATCATTTTCTGTTGTTATACATGCAAATTCCAACTGACTGATTCTGTTGTTAGCAGCAGTAATCAGTGTCAAATTCGGCAAGGCACACGTATCAATAGAAAAGTTTTCAACCAGTTTTGAAGAAGACAGGCCGAGATATGAGAGGCTTGGTAAATTTGCATATTTCATCACGCAAGTATTAACCGTAATTCATCAGAAATGTTACTGGCATGCATTGCGATACTTCATCTTTGTTGCAATGATAATTGATAAACCCCCCTCAGCTGAATAGTACGTTTACATCTACTTTAGATCTAAGTAGTAAGATAACAAGACAGCTTTACTGACCGATCGGCCATGTCGTCAGTTACCGCGTTCGCAAACAGTTTCCCTGCGCAACAAACTACTTCGTAACATTCCTCCACTCGCTTTCAGGGGTTGTATGCACATCTCCGAACTTGACTTGGAACACAACCATCTCCAGTTCATCAGTTATTCTGCCTTCATCGACCAGAGCCACTTCCAGCTCCGCCTCGGGTTCAACGAGCTGACGTCCATCAGGGTGCCGTCGTTCCCGTTGTTCCTGTAGTCGATCTACCGCGACCCAAACCCTTGGCATTGCAACTGCTCCTTATCGGGACTCCGTCAATGGCTCCTGCAATATATATCGTGTCAACAGCGGGATGGTTTGTGCGACCCCATCCAAATGAGCTGGCCAAGACTTTCTTTCTCTAAACAATTTCTGCTGGCCTATTGAGTCAGAAGAAGAAATCTCTGATAATGCAGAAACCTGAGTCATATCTGTTCTGTGAAACAACATCCAGCCATATGCAACGGTGCACAGATGGAAAACATGGAAGATAATTATGTCCGGATTTTTGTGTCAACTTCAGCGCTCATAATTTCCTTTATTTTGTAGAAGTTCGTTTCAAATATAGACCTTAAAGGTGGCTGTCGAATAGAGATTCATTTTTACTCTCCTTACAATAACTACCGGTATACTGTCGCTGTAGCTCTTATCAGAACTACAAGCTCAAGAAAGAATACCAACAGTCCTTTCCAGGACTACCAACAGTCCTCTCTAGGACTACCATAGTCCTTTTTAGGACTATCATACAAAGAGTACCAACAGTTCTTCTCAGGACTCACCAATCCTCCCCTCATACATCGTGAACCGCAAACCACACGTATTACATTGCGAATTGAAGCTAGCAATTAGATATGAAACTATTTGCGCGCAAAACTCAATCATCATTAGGTAAATAAATGCACTGAATGATAGGCTATTGCATGGAAGCATTGTGTGGCATCCTATGTTTGGCTTTTTTGTCATTTGTTTTTGGTTCATATATCTTTATCTGACCAGTGATTGACATATGTTATCAGTGCCTTTCTTATCCTAATGATGATTGAGCTTTTTCTGACATAGCAACTGCTATTGAAATGGAAAGTCTGTGAGTTGTCTGTGAGCTGTGAGGTGTATTCAAACATTTCATGATTTTGTTAGCAGGCGCTTAGCTTGGGCGAAGGTAAATTATTCATCTTATTAATAACTGAGTAGTGATCGACTTATGATGTCACAAGAATAATTTCTCTCTGGAGAGTTATTTTGAGAGGTGGGGCTTAGCAGATTAAACAAAATATGTTATTTTATTCAAAAAAGATATTTAGATCAAACTGTCTACAAGTATTTAATGTGTACCATAATACAGAGGTCTAAATTTATTTGTATGTCATGGAACCTTTAAAGTCAAATTGTACATGAAGTTTATAGTCACGATCAGGCCCGTAGCCAAGATTTTCCAAGATAAGCGCGGGGGGAGGTTGAGGGGGGGGGGGGGGGGGGGGTCCGTCGCCGAAAAAAAATGGACCCAAGACCGGTCAAAAGTGGACCTTTCTGAATTTGGGGGGGAGGGGGGAGGGGGGGGGGGAACGCACCCAACCCTGGATACAGGCCTGGCGATTTACGTGTGTTATCATTCACTAAATCAAGACAACATAATGTATATACATAATTGGTTTTGTTTTGTATAGATAAAACACGCAGTAAAGTCTTTCATTTGAAACAAAAATAATGGTGTTAACTTTATTTAAAAGCAAGTTATGAAAATGTTGAAATATATGAGTTGGGGAAAACCATTTGCCGGAACCTGATTAAATGTCCATACTCATAATGCCAGACTGCAGCGGTATGTGATAAACAAGTTCGGGGTCAAACACGTTGGGTATAGAAGCCACTTGAAGTTGTTCCCACGGTAGCCCTATTGGGTAAATAATGTACAATCAACGTATTTCAAGAGCTTGCTTGCCTAAAGCAATGCAATTTTGCATTAACCGTTTTTGATATGTTTTGTTGCTCAGTCAGGCAAGTCAATTTTGACTTTGATGTCATTTGACCTGCATATAATTGTTTTCTCTAGCCCCCATTCAGAACAACATGATACAAGCAAATACTTAGTTACAACTCATTGCATTGTTCGTGGTACATGCGCTGATTCAATTTTCGCAAGATTATATCACTAACTTTGTATCATAGATACCAATTGTTAATTTAACTTTCATATGGACAGGAATAAACGATGATAAATGAGACAAGCTATAAATGTACCGTATTCAAATAGTATCCGTGTCGGTATCAGTGTTCTTTTCAAAAGCACTAAACGTCACAGTAGATATAACAAATATCTCAACGACTGAAATGCAAAAACAAACATAATGTGTAAAACGAAGATCAAGAAAATGTGTTTACTTCAAACTAAGATCTACGGAATGATTTATTAGATAAAACACGAAACAAGTTCATGACTCTCGTTTGTTCTTTGGTTTATATACATATATTAGGTTCTAACAATACGCTCTTTAATACGACTATTTCATTCTATGCTACACATGGGTCTACGGAATCTACACGCATCTCAAACATCTAATGGTATACTTATTAAGAACACGTTTGTTCTAAAATCCCTTTAACATACATATTCCAAGATAGTTTCCATTAAACAAAATGACAAAGCTCTCTCAGGTTTTCTCCGAGATTGGTAATGAGGTACATGTTTTGTCTTATTTAACACATTTCAACGTTGTTCTTCATGTTTCCACCTTGAAATTATGAAAGAATAGGAAGGAAACATACTCATGCATGATGCATTCAATTCAAGATTGATACAGAACAAAGTTAACACATCAGTTTTAAATTTCACTCAAACTAGGTAAAACATGATACTTCCAAAGTTAAGTTACTTCGACATGATTATCAGTAATGATACGTTCAACACTATAAAAGACAAATAAGTATACATGTTTACTTACATATACAATATTTTAACCGTAAAGAAAATATACATGTAAGTAGATAGAACTTTCTGAAGAAGATGTACAATGAAAAGGAAATATTAACATGTGAGCAAGATATACGTTTGCTCAGAAATAGGCCTTTAATAAGACGGGTTCCATTGACATTCTGCACAAAATAATAGCACACTGTTATGAATCCAAAGTACCAGGAACAAATTTTGTAAACAACTTCAAGGACGTTCATACAAATAACACAAATACAAGTTCTTCGTGTTGCGTTAAACCATTCTGCTAGGCATTATTTTCCAGTCCCGCTTTCTCGTAAACCGGGTTGGCAATACCGGGTTCGCCTGATAAACTGACCGGGTTCACATTCTCATCCTGGTTCTTATACTTGATGGCGAATGGGGAATCGTTGAGACCAGACGACCGTCGAACGAAGTACCACGCGACCACGAGCATGGCCACGATGGACAGGATGACGAGAGCTAGGATGGTGCCGAGTGCGACATCGGCCTTGGAGCGCCCATCACTCTCACCAGACTGACGCGACATCTTGGCTTTGACTGGGAGGGGAAAATGGAAATGACACGAGGAATGTAGTATTAGGTGACGGAAATCCAATAAAGGGTGTGAATATCAATGGGTAGGGTTAACACTGTCGGTTATCTAGAAGGAAGAATGTCATGCAGCGCTACATCGGAACCGATTTAGCACAACACCCCCTACACGAAGATACATTCTTGTCCATACCAGAAACAGCATGATAACCTGAATGGTTATTATACAGGGTGGCCCCCAAAAAACGGAACGGGGCACTTACCAAAATAAAATAACAACATGATTATGTCTATCGGATAGGGTGTCCTTTCCAATGAACAACGATACCAAGAACAGTAATGTTGGACTTGTAGTTTTTATTTTAGGGCGCTTTGAGTGAGACCATGTCAGGTGCCCATTTTTGTAAATTTTTACCAAGTCATTGTCTGATAAATGAGACTTACTGCCCGTCATATTGACCAATAATGCCCATTCTCTCGGCACCGCTCAGCACACAGCTGAATGCACAATAACAATGGAGGGCGGAATACTCGCGTGTTCAATGGTATGTCGGGCAGTAAGTCTAATTTATCAGGCACTGACTTGGTAAAAATTGACAAAAAAGGGAACCTGACATGGTGTTACTCACAGCGCCCTAAAACAAAAACTACACGACCAAAATGACTGTTCTTGGTATAATTTTTCATTGGAAAGGACACTCTATCCTATGGACATAATCATGTTGTTACTTTATTTTGGGAAGTGCCCCGTTCCGTTTTTTGGGGGCCACCCTGTATATACAAAATATTTTATTAAAACCGGTACTCAAGATCACATTGAAAGTCATATTCCCTTCCATATACATATAGCCATATCACTATTGGATTCGAAGCATGAAGACAATCCTTCTTGGGACATTGTCAACTATCTGTTTTGTAAACACATGGCATCATTTTAATTACCGTCATTAAACAAACGTGTTCCTACTTACCAAACAAAACATCTTTATACAGACTAACGTGAGTGGTAATTTCACAAAATGATTAGAACAAATTGTATAGACTAGTATACAAAATATACGCTGCAGTTACTACTTACCAACATCGCACGAAGCCTGTGATATAGTGACGTTGTCAATAGCGATGATACCATCCTGCCGGTTACTACCGAAGTATGAAATGAATCGCAGCTGCAAGAAACAAATACAAGTTATTATTTAGAAATTAATGACAGAAATGCCAGCAACAACCGTCTTCACAATGTTGTACAATCACAAACACATCCGCCATCATCATCTAAGCCAACATTATCTCTTATATTTAAATAGCATCATCTGATCATCAATGCTACTATCCTTATTTCCATGACCATCACAATCAGCAATCATGATGATCAACATCCTCACTAAAGGAGCGAAGTTATTTTTAAAATACATGCACATAAATAAGAACAAAACCTAACAGAAGCCGGAAGAATCGCAATATATTTAAAGATTTTTGAGAAAATGTGTAAAGATCTTTGAATACTAGAGTACATTTTCAGCAATTTAAAACCTTCAAACACTGTTACCTGAAAGGGGTCTTCGGTCAAGATGTCCAGCGGAAGGGTGAGTTCGTAGTGAGACCACTTGGGCGACGTGCTCATGTTGACCGTCTGCATGGTACGCCAGCTATTGCCGTTGTACTCCACGGACATCACCAACTTGGCTTGCGGGTCATTCTGGACAATGACGTCATACATGATGCAATGGTCCATTTTCTTGATGGGGATCATTGGAGGCCGGATAACAGCTGATGTAGTGGACCCCTTGGACTGACCCGTGATGTAGAGGAACGAACCGACTGGTACTGCAAAAGGAAAATAGCCAATGAATAATGTTGTTTTCCAAACGTAAAACTAGTGCTAAAGTAGTACAGTATATCGTGTAAATAGAGTCGTCCATGTTCTTGGAAGGGATTATATGGGGCAAATAAGATGGCTAAAGGAACGAACCATAGGATGCTAACATGATTACATAAATCTCTCTGAGAATGAAATATTTACATTGGGCAACAGTTTCTTTCAACAGCATCTCAAAATCAATATATATCGTGGGATGATCTTGCTATCAATACACGTTGACTTGTATGATGTGTCAACTCTTTTACCCTAATACGATATACATACCCCCTGAACAAAAACAATACAAATGAAATACAAACCTCATATGACAGGAAATGACATACCTACAACCTAAACTGTATTGTGTCGGGTGTAAATATTTCATTACAAAATATATCAAAGTAAGTATTCCAACCTGATGTGTTCGCGAGAGGAGACGGTTCTGTTCCCTTGGAGTCGAACCACACCCATTCTATGACGTCAGCATCGTCCTGCCGGTAGTTACATGCCTCGTAGCCCATGTCGAACCCGCAGGTGCTCTCCGGTTCAAACCCACTGCACGGCTGTGGTAAGAATCTGCGCATAAAACAACCATAAACAACAATATATTGATGGTGTTTACATCAAAACTTTGATATGAGTTCTTCTTCTGGTGATTCTGCTCAAGAGCAGGTTATTCACACTATCATACACCTCTTCTCATTGCCCGTCTTGTGAAGATAATATCAGAAACCCTTTTTTAATGCATACAATAGAAAGTACCTGACTAGTTGCAAAATAGTTCACTTTATAGGTAGGTCCGAGGCCCTGTTGCAGAAAGAGATACAATTATCGATTGTAAATTACAATCAATTGTACGTTAGAAAATTCGTGCTTTTCAACCAGTCAGATTTGCGCCTTTAGAACACATGATCTGACTTACAATTAATTTTAACACTCGATTTTATCTCTTTCTACAACGGAACCAGACGTGTTTTCTTGTATAGGCAATGCATTTATTATTATCGACAATGTATCTTTATTAGTCTCTCTATTGTTGCAAGGATAACCTTACATTTCACCTTTAGTTAGTGATCACACTCATAACTCGTCTCATCCAACGACAATGTTGGTCAAACACCGTTACCAAGCAACAGTTACTATGATTACACTTTACCTGATATCATCGATTGCAATGTCCCCACGGTTTCCGTTGCCAACTGTCGCTTCAAATGTTATCTGGCAATGGGAGTAACAGAAAATAAAACAGCATGATTGATAGGATGACAAATCACCAAAGATGACATACTTGATGCTCAAACCTGTTATAGCAACCTATAAACTATTTGTGTAACAACAACCTGCTCATCTAGAAAACCATGTCTGCATCATTGGGAGGTGTTTAAAAGTATACGCCAAGTTTGGCTGTTATGCGAGTACAAAATACATTATGCATACCTGGTACTGATCAACGATGTCGTTGATCTCGATATAGGCAGACGACCACCGACTCGAGACCTTGGTCAGTCGGACGATCTCCTTCTCCGGGAAGTTGGGGGCACTGCGGAGGACCGACAGAGATCCCGTTTCCTTGCCCGACATGTGGTAGTAGAACTGGACGCAAATGCGTCTCCCTCCGCTGGTCAGCATCGGTGATGATACCCGCGCATTCATGCCAGGTCGCTGGGGCTGAGACGCCTCCGTGTACAGATATTGACCTGGGGGTGTTTCACAAAGATCCTAAGTTGATCTTAGCACTAAGATGGTCTTAAATATTATGGAAAGCCATTAGTGTCTTGAAACAGTTTTATAAAAGTTATGTTGAAATGCATAAAATGTTGATTCAAATCATATATATTCTCTAATTATCAAAGAGATTCATAATCTTCACATAAAATTCATGAAATCTCTTTGATAATTAGAAAATATATATGATTTGAATCAACATTTGATGCATTTCAACATAACTTTTACAAAACTGTTTCAAGACACTAATGGCTTTCCATAATATATAAGACCATCTTAGTGCTAAGATCAACTTAGGATCTTTGTGAAACACCCCCCTGGTGTACAATGTGAAAGAGAGAAGGGAAATGAGGGAGTGAGACGATGGGGATGCATTTGTTTATTCATTTAGGAACTGTATAGAAGACAGCAAGATCAATATTGAACATGTTGAAGGAACTGGGCACTGCTCATTAAATATTAAAATACTTTTTCAATTGTTGTAAGTGTCCAAATATTGTAACTAGCAGATCAACAGCCGATCAGCATGAAACATTGCGGCTGTTGAAATGGTATATACTAATTGGACACTTTAATACAACAAGTGCACACGTTTTATGAAACAGGGCCCTGGTCTGTATGACAGGCCACTGGGGCTGTGAAACACCCATGCAAAGAAAGTGGTCCGTATACTCTGAAGTAACGTCTAACTATAAAGTTGTGACTAAATTTGAACACGTGATTAGTTAGATACCTGCGCCTTCATGCCAGTAAAACAAGAGAGAGATTGTAGGAGAGAGTGAGATGCTGGTTGAACTGTGGACTTCCCTTTATGAATGTGCCTCCATGTAAACGTAGTGACATGAGGGACGAGGACAGATAATACAGCGTTCAAATGATTTGTTAAGTGATTATGGCAGGCTACCTGATAATTATATACCTGTAGTTATGAACGCCACTTGGATGTGGCATTATGTACAGAGTTGAAATGCCATCGGAACCATGTCGCCACATCCTCCAACCGTTTGGAGATAATAATGTAAATCATATTACCCCCTTGCCTACGAGATTTTGTTAACACATGGCGGACAGGATGCCTGAAAGTAAGGGGTTGAAGGAAATTACAAATAGTCTTTCACCGATGGGGAATGCGGGGACTGATTGTGGGACACTACCTGATATATTCCTGAAGGTGTGGTCGAAGGTTGGCCCGGTGTCGTTGGTAGACGTGGGTCCAGTGTTCAGCTGCCAGTATAGTCTCGTTGGCCTCATGTACCAGGGGTCGTCAATCGTCTCTTGAGTAAAGCCACACATGGCCTCGTCTTCATCCGCCCCCTCAAAGGTGCAGTCTGCGTTCACTGGAAGGGGTTTGGGAGTCGCTGTTGGAGAAAAGGATAATATCGTCGGTTTAGAAAGAGTTGGGCACCAAGTAACCGTGTATCACTTCAGAGATAACCATGTTTAAGTTTGGAAAATGGAGCTCTCTTTATCTTTCGACAATGAGGCTCTTACCTACAAGATGGTATGTAAAACTCAATTTAGTAAAAAAAAAATAGCTCTCGCCTGATGATATGACAAGTGGGTAACTAATTGCATATACAGGTACCTGGCACATCATGTGATATTAAACTATCAGTTTGGTAAGTGGAATTGCAAACTCAATTAGGACAAATATGACATTGAATTGTATGTTGTGATGGGATGGTTACAAAAATGATAATTATGTAGATCAACACTAATATAATATGCTTATGTTTCTGTTTGTAACGTAAATCTTTGGGGTAAAATAAATGTAGCTATTATTGTTTTCTCATGAAGATATGAAATATAGCCTAGTACGTTCATGTAAATAAACGAGTCATTCAATTGAATTTACAATCATTTCCTTCCATTATTGTATTTAAAAAATGAGCAATACATTGGGACTCGCACCTGACCTTTAGTTGCATACCGGTGCTATTAATGCTTTATCGCTCATTAGTCAGAGTCATCGGGTTTGAGTCGAGGTAAAGAACTATTTTCTTTGCAATGTCTCATTGATATTAATATATTTCTGGTCAGTTTCGCACGTTTTATTCGAAGAAAATGGTTACACCTTACAAAAACATTATTTTGACGTCAATAATAGACAAAATGCTGGCACATAATTATTAAACTCTAAACTTACTCGTTGGGCACATCCCCTGGACGACGGAGATATCATCGATAGCTGTATCGGGACTCCACCATAGGTAGCCGATCACACCCTCGAATACAACCTAACAAACGATACACGAGACCGACACAAATAATGAGTTAGTGCGGAATACCATGGGCAATAATACATAATCACTTTTAGAGTTTACTGATAAGAATCAGGAGTAATCCAAATACATATAACTTTGTTCATTTTAAACTTATTTAGACAATGACTATAATCGTCTAGTTTAAATTGAAACCAGTAAAGTGTCTAACTCCACGAAAATTACTTGGAACATCCACATTATTCTCTTCTACCGTGTTGTTTGGCTTATGGGAAGAGAATAATAAAATACGGTTAGATTTTTAAAAATGCCCCTTTAGTATGACGATATCTATCATTGATAATCATTCAGCTCAAGAGCGTTAATGAACGGTCATAAACCTCATACACATTATACAGTAATTCGTTGTAAAAGCTGACGCAAATTTTCGCTTTTTTAACCAGGAAAGCAGTGTTCTTTTTCGATGAAACTTTAACACATCATTCGGACATATCTTACAATGATTTTGGTATAAGTCTCAAATGTAATTTTGGGCAATATCTGACACTTTACAGGTGCACCTTTCAACTATATTGCACACATCTTATATTATAAAGTTGGAGAAGCGTTTTGGTCCTGTTGCCGAGGAGCGAATTCCACTCTGCACCGATGCCGTCGTTCGTCGTTCGCTGCTTTTTCGTGCGCTAGAAATTTCACGTCAAAAATAAAAAATAATTTTCCATCAGAAAAATTAATTGCTTAGAAACTAAATACAAATGCGTAGTTGAGATTTCAATAAATGTTTTTTAAATCGTAAACAACGTGGGTAAATTTCCCCATTGCTCGCTGACATGTTTTTTTGGCATTGCCGTTATCACCGCGAGGAATTCGTTTGCCGTTCGGTGTAATTTCTCGCTGTAATAGTTGTGTGGGAAAAAAACAAATAATATTTATGTACTAGGCAAGTTATTAGTCTTGAAAGCGGAAACAAATTTGTAGCGTAAATGTAGATAAATGTTTTTAAAATCGTAAACAATGTGGGTTTGACATCGGGCCGAGATACACATTGCTATACTATCAGTAAAACAAAAACAAAAACATAATTACAGAATGTGTATCTCGGCCCGGTGTAAAATTCGGGTCGAGTCGGATCGTGCAGTTGTGTTCAAAAATGTTCGAGCTCCTCGTACAAATATCATTATTTGGTGATATACTGGTTCAATGTTCAATGTTTTATTTCTCATGTCACCCTGTCGTAGGGTATTGAAGAAAATCACATTTAGCACAATATAACAAATATATACAGATTTATATACACATATTCAAAACAATATATCACAAAATATAAGAAAACTAACATGTAACATAAAACAAACAGGAAGTAAGTTAATTGCAAATTTAAAATCGATCAAAAATATAAACTTTCGAAAATGTGAAGATCATTGAGATGATAAACTCGGTCTTGTCAAATTTAATTTCCCTATACCTTTACTAAAAGGTGATATTACTTTAAGGGTGAAACCGCTATGCAATGATGACCAAATAAATGAACAGTGATACTGACAAGTTAGCAGGAAACTATTAATAATAATCTAAAGTAAGTTTGTAAAAATGAACTATTCCAGAATCAATATTATACAGATATTGACTGTCTTGAGGGGCAATATAACATTTGAGATCCTCGAGGGAAGTTATATTTGTGTCGAGGGACATTATATTTTTCCGAAGCGCGTAGCGCTGAGGAAAAATATAGTATTCCGAGACAAAAATATAACTCCCCAAGGGAAATGAAATGTTATATGGTTCCCGAAGGAAAAAGTCAATATCTGTTATATTATGATGACCTATATAGATACAAATCAACATAAATATAAATTTGGTGTTGAAATAAAATTATGGACAACGGAAAATCATTAGATTAAATCGAAATCCTTCCAGTAGAACAGACGTAATGCTGCGCAAAATGCTTCTTTATTCGACCGTCCTTTCAAATTTACTTTCGGATCGCGCAATCTCCGTAGAAAGCTTAACAACGCTGCGCGTGCCAGGATGCTAATACGCGCACATTGTTCATTTTCACACACCCATTGTGACGTAAATTACGTCACCGGTCAATATAACGGCGTTATATTGACTGGTCGGTCAATATAACGCTTCTCATCCTTGTAGCGATGGTCACGTGACATCATTTTGACCAATCGCACACCAGTATCTTTATAGGTCATATAATATAGTAATATACTTAACTTTCATAATTATGGGGGCTAAATAATCATTATAATATGGTGTGAAGACGATATTTAGCAAACAAAGACAAGTAAATAAAACGCAATCGCAATATTTATAATAATAATAAAGAAGTACAAGAAAGAAAACAAGGTCAATCGCAAGCTATGAATTGACCAAGAAAATGTTACTATCAAGAGAATGCACAACGGCTATTGAAATATCAATGCAGTAGAGAAGGGAAGAAAAAAAACAAGAGCAAAAACTATTTACATACAACAAAGGTACTTGTTCAGATCATGCAGTAAACGTGTGCATCAACATATTATAAAAGACTATAATACTTTCCACTATTCGTCAATTTGAAGGATAATCATACATACTACAAATCAGCGTTGTGGCTGCAGACTTTAACTATTTCTTATAGAGTGTCATTATGATACAACACAATTTTGATACATTTGCTAATTCCCTATGATTTACACTATTAAATAACTGACTCATTTTCATTACATTCGGTCTCACTCTATAGTATGACTTTATAAAGGTCTTTCTTTCATTATCTAGTACTGGACATTCAAATAGATAATGAAATTCATCCCCTAATTTATTATTGTTACAAAGCTCGCATATGCGATCCTTTCTTTCGATTCCATTATATCTTCCAGTTACTACAGGCAATCTGTGATTTCCACATCGGAGCTTTGCTAAAGCAATTCTCAATGAGGGCGGCATTAATATCAAATATGGTTCCATAATGACCTTACTTTTAAAAATTCGGTAATTTAAACAACATGTACTATCGTTAATTTTACAGTGCCAATTTTGAGAATATGTATCACTTAATCTTAGTTTAAGGGCTGATTTCACCCATGAACTACTTACTTTTTCATATTCATACCACAAATTTGACATACCTAATTCATGCAAAACAGTATGTACATATCGAGTCCATTTAGAGGAAAATATATCATTATCTCGCAGGAGTTTCAAAATATTACACACTGTCGTTGAATACTTGACTTCTTTACCAGATATAGTTCTAAACCAATAGTTAACCATTCTTTCTTTTACAACTAATGATACTTCAAACCGACCTAATTCACCCAGTGCCATGCTATTCATCGTACTTTTTCTCAATCTTAACAATTGCTTACAATATTGTGCATGCAATGCCTCGATCTGCGCAATATTTTCAAAACCCCAGACTTCACTTCCATAAATAAGTACGGGCACCACTATCCGATCAAAAAGTTCTACCTGTATGTCTAAAGGAAGTCTTAACTTCCGAGATTTTATTATCAGACTATACATAGCTCTTTTAGCTTGAGTAATTTGCTTGTTCTGGGCTTTTTTGAACGTATTGTTATAATTAAACACTACGCCCAGGTATGTGTACTCATCAACCACCTCTACTTCTTCTCCGTCAAACATAAACGGTTCATATTTTTTAACTTTTCCTTTAGAAAAAATCACTACTTTCGTTTTACTAACATTAACTTTTAATAACCACAATTTACAATATTCACTAACGGCATCCAATGCTGATTGTAATTCACGTTCATTGGTTGCTAAAACTATCGTATCATCTGCATATAATAATGAGAAAAGTTTCATAAACACTTCAATTCCATTATTGGACATTGCACTTTTTAGTTTTTTGGGCAACAAATCAATACCAGGATATCTATCTTTAATAAATAATTCAAAATCATTTATGTACAATGCAAAAAGTAAGGGGGATAAATTCTCCCCTTGTCTAACGCCAATGTTGCAACTAAAGTAATCAGATCTTTGAGAATCTTTCACAACACATGATTTCAAATTTGCATACATATTATGAATGACTTTAAATAGTTTTCCTCGAATGTTTTGCTGTAAAAGTTTACACCAAAGTAATGTTCGATCTATCGAATCGAATGCCTTTTTGTAATCTATAAAGGCACAGTATATTCTTTTTCTGTGAGATAAATACAAATCTAGGATCGAATGAAATACAAATACGTGATCTACAGTCGAATATCCCTCTCTAAAACCTGTTTGTTCCTCACCGATTAAATAATTCTCATTCAAAAATGTACTTAATCTATTATTTATTATTGATGTAAACAATTTCCCAATACAGCTTAAAAGTGTAATACCACGATAATTGTCAGGGTCGTTCGGCGACCCTTTCTTTTTATAAATTGGGCAAATTAAACCTATAGTCCAATCAGTTGGTATAATTCCAGTGTCCAAAATTATATTAAACAATTTAGTGATTACTCTAATTAGAGATTCATTACTATTCTTTAAACATTCATTTAATATTAAGTCTATGCCACATGCTTTATTATTTTTTAACTTTTTAATCTGACAAACGACTTCTTCGTCACAAATCGGTTTATTAAAATCATAATTGTCGTTTGACACTAAAGCATATCGATCAAAAGAAAAATCTTCCTTTTCATCATATTCATGTAATGTATCTTTTTTATTCAAATCCCTAAAATGGGATTCAAATGCTGAAATACCAATTGTATTTTTTTCCTTTTTATCTTTTACTTTTAAATTTAATATTTTCCAATATTCTTTCGGATCTTTTGATTTTAGAGCACGAAGCTTCTTATGTAAATCCTTAAGATACATATTGCGTTCGTGCTTTAATGTTTTCCTATACAATAACTTCACGCTCTCAAACTTTTCCTCATCATCTAGACTACCTTTTGAACGTTTGCAATTTTTCTTAAGTTTCAAAAATTTTGACTTTAATTGTTTACATGTCTCATTAAACCATAATTTATAATCAGGTTTATGTACTTTTGTATCGCTTTTCCTTTTCTTTTTACTCGTTTTCTTCACTAAATTTGCTTTAGAAGCTGCCTCAATGTAAACACTTTTTATACACTCGCATAATTTGTCTATTGCTTTTTGATCAGTGTTATTTCTTTCTAATAAATCTATCCTGCTACAAATATCATTAATCATATTTGCATCTAAACCATTTTTAAATTCATTGCAAGAAGATGTATTCCAAACAATTTTCACATTTGCTTCAATAAAGGAAGAATCGCCTTCCTGTTGAGTGTTTACCTCCTCTCTTCTTTCAAGCGAGTCTACATAAATATCTAAATGTACACATAAAGGATTATGTTTGTCAGAAAGCGTATTATCAAAACAATCTACCTCACAATTTCTAACTAACTTAAACGATTCTCGTGATATAATAAAATAATCAATGGTGCTCAAATTTCCAAATGTGAAATGGCCTCTGGCATCATTTCCTATTCTACCATTAACTATTGTCATTTCGAGTGATTTGCATAATTCAATGAGATTTACTCCATTTTTATTTATGCATCTATCCAAATTTCTTCTTTCAGGAAGTGAGGGTGTTTGCACATCTAAATATAAATCTTCGCAACTATCTTCAACACAATCTATCAAATTCCCTGTCCGAGCATTAAAATCTCCTATCATGCACAAAGGCAACTCATATTTACTTTTTAAATCCACAATAGAGCATGCTATCTCCTCGAAAATATCAGAATTATAGTATTTCGAGTTTTCATGTGGTACATAAACTGATCCAATAATAAATGTGAACTTATTATTCAACTTAACTTTGCACCACAGAACATACCTTGATTTTACTGTTTCTATAATTTGTACATTGTAACAGTCTTTGTATAGAATGCATACGCCATGCACTCCTCCGTGAGGCAATGTATTATCAGTGCGCTCTTTACAAATATATTCATAACCAGGCGGTATAAAATCCTCATCAATATAGTCTGTCTTAGTTTCTGAAAAGCATGCGATGTCTGCATCAGCTATATAGTCTGGCAATATTCCAAGCTCCAGCTTAGAGTTTATACCGCATACATTAATACTAATAATTTTAATCAATTGTAAGCCAGAAGAATTCTGTTTTTCAGGAATTTTGTGTATCAACGTGTTATCAAGACTTTTATAATTGTGCATTGTTACTGCTAGTGACGGACATTTAGCAGTCTCTCCGCCGTCTCCAGGCAATCCACCCAGTCCCTGGGAAACTCTCGACCCCTTGCCTTCCATCTGTTGTTTGAGGAGGGGCGCATCTGAAAAGACATACCTCTGGTCTGTCTGGTCGCATCTGCATATGTGTGTGGTCCTCGGTATTGTTGACTGGCCCGCCTTCCAACCTCTCCGCCGCGGTGTCTGGTATCGTCTGCGTGAGTGTGTAGTCCTCGATTTCCTGCCAAATCTTCAGAATGCTGTATCTGTAAACTGGTCTGCCGCTGATGTTGATCAGGTTGGTGTGTGTGAAGTGACCGCCGATCTCTCCGAACCTCATTATCTCCACCGACGTAGCTGATGATGTTTGACGCCAGCTGTTTCGTCCCACTCCGGTTCAAATGAAGACCATCTCGGGCGAGGTGCATTTCTCTTATGTTATTGTTGTCGATCACGCTCCACCCTCGATTGGCTGCCAATAGTTGTATTGCCGTGTTAACGTTTCGCACTTTTCTCGCGATTTCTGGTCTCTCGTTTCGACGATGGATTATCGAGGACACAGCGATTGTAGACACGGATGGTGCTTTCAATATCTCGTCGCAGGAAGAGACGATCTTCGCCACGATTTCATCTTCGTGGTCGTCACCAATGTTATTCGTCCCAAAATGAAGGATGACATTCTGCGAAAGGTGGCATGCAATCTCCTTGGTCGTAACATCATAGGCTTGCTCGACCCTTGCACCTGATATGCTCTTGCAGAAAACTGACTTGGATCGCGAGATCTGAGATGAATCGATATGTTTGATCATCGAGTCTCCCACTATGAGTACATCTGCCCTGTGGTTGTTTTGAATGACGGTGCTAGGACATGTAGGAGGTTCTTCTCTTCGCGTCTGTGCCATAATCCTGTGATGTTTGGCTCTGTATGCTTTCATCTGGATAGTGTATCCACCTTCGTCAGTCCCTACTTTTACATCACTCACAACTGCATTAGAAGCTGTCTTCACATGCTCGACTGCTTCCTGTCCAGATTCCTCGTTCAAAATTTCAAACCGATTTGATGTCGGAATCGACGGCACGAATTCCTCGGCAGCATCGGCAGCATCGACAGCATTGACAGAATCGACAGCAACTGCAGCATCTGCAGCATCGACAACAACGGCAGCATCAACAGCAACGGCAGCATCAGTGGCATCGACAGCAACGGCAGCATCTGCAGCATCGACAACAACGGCAGCATCAGCAGCAACGGCATAATCAGTAGCATCGTCAGCAACGGCAGCAACGGTAACAACAGCAACGGCAGCATCGACGGCATCGGCATCATCGCAAGCATCCTTATTCCGTAATGACTCCTCTAGTTTTTGCAATCTTACGTTGATGCACAATACCTCTTGGAGGATCTTTAAGAGGAGATCCTCATTGTTCTCTCTCAGCGGCACAATGACTTTGTTCACATCTTCTTCGGCAATCGCCTTTCTCAGTCTCCGTATCATCACTTCTTTGACTCCGTTTGTATCTAGCCCTCGCTTCTGGAGCTCAACTTTCAATTGTTTGACCTTGAGATATCCGATCTCATTAGCCATTGTGACGTCAGTCAAAGAGCGCAGTCTGTTCACCGTTCACCTAACACAAAAGAGCGCAGTCTCCAAGGTGAATCCTCAGTTCCAGGCGCAGAATTAAGAAAAGCGCAGGAGTTGTCAAAGCAAGTCAAAACAGCGCGATATAAGAAAAACAAATGTTTTCAATCGAATTTTTCAAAAGAAAAATTCATTTTTTTGATGCAAAACCAATGTTATTCAAAAGAATAATGAGTAGAACAAAATAACACGCTTATAATCAGCTTCCGTGCGTCAATGCCGATCTTCCCATGCTAATTTCAATCTGTAAGTCCTCCTATGAGTAAGATTAAAAAGCCGATATCAGGAGCCCCGCAAAAACACGTCCACTCTTCAGTGAAGGAGTGAAATATGATAAGAGACGGCCATTCCAGAAGTGACGGTGGTGATTGCATTTTACAATAATCATGGGTAAGTGATTTATACGATTTTTGTGTGTATGCTGTAGTTTATTTTGCGTGCTTACCCCCGGCGTAGGCTACTCATTCGGTGTGTGATCGGCGGCGATTTCTTCCCCGAGGGTTCTGGCATAAGAGCCGTGGTAGTTTTCGTAGTTTGTCGAGTCGTTGATATAGATAGATTTGTTAGTGTGCGTGGCTGCAGTCGAGTATAGTATACCGAGTTATTGTATACGGGTTGCACTGTGGGGGATAAAGTGCTGGGATTCTTGTAGAAGCATTTTGTGTTTGCAGTGTGAGTGCGAGACACCGAGAGAAATAGGGTCAATTTGAAAATAATATGATGAATTTCAGGAAAGGTGCGATACGCCATTTATTGTCCATTTCAGAAGTGCAATACGCCATTAGGGTTCATTTTAAAAAATGGTACGCCATGGCATCAGGGTCCATACAGAAATAGTGCGATACGCCATTTAGGCCTTTTAGGGTCTATTCAGAAACAGTGCGATGTCAGTTAACGTCACATTTTTCTCGCTGTTATTCTGTAGTAATACCTTATGAGGCTTACCTGTATCATTCAAATACTCAAATTATAACCGGCAGGTAGTGCTGTAACTGACCTGTAATACCTTACCTGTATCATTCAAATACTCAAATTATAACCGGCAGCCGACAGGTACATGTATCTTTATTTACTTAACTACAATATAAAGTACAATGTCAATGAAAACAAATTTGTACATATCCTACTGTCCTACATTGAATTTGTATTGTAACGTCAGTTACCGTGGAATTGCCCAAGTGTGTTTTATGCAATAGAAATTTATGCTGCGCTCTAACTGCATGTATGTTGCAGTAACGTCCTCGCCCAAATACTGTTCGTGCATATCATATCTACGTACAGAATCACATGCGCAAGTGCATATTTTTTTCGCTTGGTGTGGCATGCAGTGTACAAGGGGTGTTTGTGCATTCACTTTGATGGGGTTATTAATGGTTACGACCGACGCTACCGATATTAAATAGAACAATAGTACCATGTAGTTTGTCATGTGTAACATGCAGAGTATTTTACACATGACAGAAGAACAGGTATGGCGCTATGTGATGGCGTAATCAATGTACACTGCATTAGTGTAGTAGCCGCGCCAAAAAAAAGCACTGACGCAATGCGATTCTGTACGTAGATATAATATGAACAAGTGCCCCCCCCCCCAGGATATTGCCGCCTAATCTTTTAAATAGCCCCCAAAATTTAGTAGGTAGCCCCTAAAATTACCATGGTGTTATATTAAATATCTTGTGATAAGATATCAGATTGAAAAAGTAACCCCGTAAAAAAAAATAATAATAATTCCTGCATTGGACCCCACCTCAACCTCTTTTCAAAATTGATTGGTTTGTATGGCCAAGGTTGAGGTTTGTCATCCTCAATAAACGTCTTTCCATGATAATCTATTGTACTATCTTATAATTTGTAATCCAATAGAGCTCAATCTGGACTGAAACAGAAATCTATTTATTTCTTTTTGCAGATATGCCCATCCCATCGTGTAACACAATAGTTGTACAGGCTAACACCGCTGGGTGCTGCAATTCCATACTCCTCCACAGGCTTGGTGGAATACAGAATCTGACACGACATTGCAGTCTGTTGATGACGGAACCAGCGAGCAACTTTACATTGCAACATTTCCTCAGATATGCAAATCTGTTTACACCAGTTGAGCAAAGAAAGGA
Source organism: Echinarachnius parma (assembly GCA_037951105.1). Classification (NCBI taxonomy): domain Eukaryota; kingdom Metazoa; phylum Echinodermata; class Echinoidea; order Clypeasteroida; family Echinarachniidae; genus Echinarachnius; species Echinarachnius parma. The sequence goes on from JBAMJV010005424.1 coordinate 41,442, forward strand.
ATTTCCAGACAGGGCGTGAAGAAATTACAGTTACATGGGACATGTAACATGTTACATGTTCATCCATACCTGCACGGAAGGTTCTTCAGCATAGTACTGATCGAGAAGTGAAGCACATTATGTGAGTTCTTAATGAAAAGACCATTCAAATACATTTTGGGAGACAAAACCTCTGCTCTGCATCGTACTACACTACAGGCTATAACCTGGATGATCATCTTCAATTGTCCTCTTTGCACACGATTTCTACAGATGATCATGATTTCTGGGAGAACGTCGCAAATGCGAAAAGGACATTTAAAATTCCAGTATGCAATTCAATTTCTGAGTATGACGGCAAGAATACTACACCATTAGATCCGGTTCTTTGATCATTGCCAAGTGTGCAAAGAATTCTTCTCATTTCAAGATATTCAAAGGGATACATATTTTTAGCAATGATCCAGACATGATGATAAAAATAATAACCTTGAACCTTGTCAGAAAAATGCACCTCATTTGAATTATCTAATTTCACGACGTCATTCTCTGCACCCCCATACCAAGTTGGAACTTTAAGGTGTTCTTACTGTGTTGGAGCAAGCCGGCTAGAAACCAGCCGCACAATATACATGGGCCACTCGGTAGCACAGGTTGGTAATTTTTTACTTTGAACTTCTCATTTTGGGATCGATGATTCTCATTGAGCATTTATAATGCACTATTGTGGGACTATACACTTATATCCTAGATAGGACTTCCTCAAACTATGCTCTCCCACAATATATGAGAGACAGAGTAGTCAAACGTCAAAAAAAAAAAAAAAGTCAAACTTTGCATTGATATAAACTCTTTAAAAGGAATTTGATCTTCATTTTGTCAGTTTCCTTGAAGTCAAAATTAAAAAAAAAGAAGTTGTAGTTATTTCTTGAATTCCAGAAAAACAGGTGGAATAATTCCATATAGGTGTTTTCATTAAGATTAACTTTTAAAAATGCTAAATTATGGACTTAATTCTAAGAAGCCTAGAGGCCTTTGCCCATTATGCCCCCCCCCCCCCCTCCCCCTGTGATTTTTCTGATTACTTCTAAATGCACCTTACTTGACATCTGTGCACATTTTCGCGGCGATGAGACAAAGATCTTAAAGGGATCTAGTAACTTTGTTGAGATGTGCAAAAACTGATGAATGGTTGATGCAATGTATACTGTTGTTATCTCATATGTCCTCAGGGTATTGTGTGAAAATTTCAGGTCAAATGGACAATGTATCGCCAAGTAATGAGCGAAAATGCAAAGTGATATTGGGTGATATTCACCAACTCACTGCATTCACTTTGTACAGGGATGAAAATCTCGCCCGGAGATTTTCTTATCTAAATACTTCAATCATACATATCTTTGTAATGAAAGGGAAATTTGAAAAACCGAAAGCTGTCCCATGATTTTATTGTTAATACGAATACAACAAGGTATAAAGGAACCGCTAGAATTACAATTTTATTTTGTGGATTTGGACAATGTTACTAAGTCCCTTTAAGGGGGCATAATGACCATGCACCCCCCCCCCCCCCCCATGCTGTAGAAAGACATCATAACCCGGCCCTTTTAGGGTTAAAGGTAAATAGGTAATAAATAATCAGGATGTTAAATAATGAGTACATATTAATTCATGAACGATAAACTTTTGAGAATTATAACAAATATTATATTTGCATTACATTTTTTAAAATCTCATATGTAAGAAATATGCATAGCAAAGCAAATGTCAGTGATTTTATTTATGAATAATAGTGTTGCTCACAGAAAAATGCAAAGCGATATAAAAGTGCTTTTGATTTTTCTTTTGGTAATGCAAATTTTAAAAAGCAGGTCAGTTTGAAAACATGGTTTTTAGGGAAAATTAATATCAATTGTATTTATGAATTAGTTGTTTTGTATTCAAAGTTGAAATGGCTGTAGATTCATCATTGATCATTTAATAAGCTACCAATACCATACATACTTGCCCGCTAACCACAGGCATCACTACTTCACAGTTGTCTTTATTTCAAACCACAAAATGGAAACAGTACAGAAACCTCCTGCTAAAAATACTGCCTTTTCTGTCTACATAATTATTATGGTGGTCTTTATGTGCTGGTTTGGCTGCAGTCACTTTACTTTAATTGATCATATTCCACTCTGGTAAATCATTTGTACATGTACATGTAAATATATTAAATGTAATATATTATTAGTTGTATTATTATGTAGACATTCTGGTCTAGATTTTATACACAAAACAAGTGCATATTTATATTGCAAAACCAGATTTTCATGTAGCATTGAATTATAGTCTTCTTCCAAGTACATTATGTAAAATTCCATTCTTGCTAATAGATCAAAAGTGTGTTATTCAAAGCTCCGCGCTAACTTGTTTCTCTTCTGGCCCGTTCGGGCAAGTGAAACCATGGATTTTAAAATTGTTCTTGCCCAAAACAGAAAATTGACTTGCCCGCTTATTTCTAGATGAGATTTAGAGTGTTTTCTTATAGTCATAGTTCATCAATTATTTAGTTGCCCGATCACGCAACCAAACAAAACCATTTACCAAATTTGACTTGGCCGACATCAATTTTGACTTGCCCGGGCAACAAGGCAATTGCTAATGTCGAGCCCTGTACACACATTTGTTTTATGTGTGATATGTTGTTCTGTTGTCAATGATTTGTAGATTCAGTTGTAATTCAACACTGTGGATTCTTTGTGCATTATGCAGTATGTTGTAATTCTAAATTGCTAATGATACAAATTAGTTTTGTTTATTTAACCCGTTGAGGACTGGTCCCGAAATATTTCGGGCTTGAGTCTATGGAGAATGCGTGTTATACCAAAATCAATTCGTCCTCAACGGGTTAAGGTAGTCCAACTCCCCTGAGATTTGAGATGGTGCGCAAGTAATTGTGCAGGTTTTAAGTTTTAACTGTACCTGATGACCTAAAGTAATCATGTGCCTATAAATAGAGCACCTAGATACAGTATATAGCGCTCTATAAATGGTATATATTATTATTATTATTATTATTACTATCTCATTAAGGACAAGAGCTATTTTAAGGCCAAATTTATCATTATTTTCCTCTACAAATTGGCAACTCCTAATATAAAAGTAAGTGGAAAATATTTAGTGATAACAATTTAAGACAAATATGAAATGACTTTGCTGCAAAGTTACCAATTTGATTGCCGAAATCTGTTTTTAAAATATCACAATGTGTTGCCAATTTAAGGATTTTCCTAAATTATAGCGATCTACGCAATAATACAAATCATTAACAAATTACTAAAGCAGGTAGAGTAACAACATAGGTCTAAAAAAGTGCAATGTATGCTCTTTATCCTTGTATACTGATCTCTGTATCTTCTTACTGAAGTGTAGGTCTACCAACCCACAAATAATGTTTTCATCCATTATTACTTTGACAATGAATACAAATATGCTTTACCTACAGTCACACTTTCATTTTGATTGGGGAAGCTTTCCTTAGGTTTATATTAATTGATTTTTACTCACATTTTGTTTACCCCTTATAACCACGCCGGGGTATTTTGGCTATATAGCCAGGTGGGAGATCAGGAGGTGAGATCTCAGCCGCCGTTATATTTTTGTTATTTTTTGAAGAATCAATTTTTAATTGATTATGCAAATTTATGCAAAAATCCCCTTTTTGTCTTTAAATCACTAAATATTGCACAATATATGCTAATTTTGTGCATGAATATTCTTTATGACTTAATTAAAAGGTTTTCAAAATTTAGAATTGTGACAGCAAAATTGTCCTAATGTATTTCCTTGTTTTTGAAATTTCTTATGTATTTTTTTGTTATTTTTTTAAACTCATGTTATCTAATGTTTTTTTCAATGGAATAAATTATGACCATTTTCCAACCATTTTTAGCCCAAAATTAAATTAATGCAGTGATTAGAATGAAAAATAATGAAGGTTTTGTGTATTTCAGCAAAAATTAATTCCATAGGATTTGTACACAAATCACGAAAATGAGCGATTTATGGGTCTAAATTCACCACAAAATTGTATGTGCCTTCGGAACAGTATACCCAGATGTCGCAAATTTGGTCTCAAAAGTTGCGTAAGACTTCAATGAAAAAAATCATGCGGCAATACCTGCGCGCGTTGCGGAATTATCACGCTAAACGTCAGTCAAGGGAGGGGGGGGGGGGGGGTGCATTCCACCCCCTGGCCTGGTTAGGGTTAAAGGGATCTAGTAACTTTGTTCATATTATGTAAAAATCTATCAAAGGGTTGATAAAATGTGAATTTCTAATAAGTCCACTGAATGATGTATGAAAATTGAATTCCATGGTAAATGAAAGTCATATGGCTGAAAAATGAGCATAAAATAAAATGATAAATCATTACATTACACTTGCTTTGTACATGTTTTCATAATGAGTTTATAGGTATGCGTAAGTGTTGTATGCGTGTATCGAGAATGATGTGGTGGTGGTGGCAATGATGATACAATATTTAATGATGACGAAAATGATGCAGACATAGTGTTGGTAGTGATGATCATAATGATGATAATGTTAATGGTGGGATAATAGCAATTATCAATAATGATGAAGATGAAAATTGATGCAACAACAATAATGATGGTGGTGGTAAGAGTAAACATGATGAATGATAAATACATTATTGATATGAATAAAATGAAAATAAAAACAACGATGTGATTGTGCTGGTGATGAGATAATAGTTATTATGTTAATAATGGTAAAAATGATGGTGTAGTGTTAATGATGGTGGTAACAATGATGTTGGTAGTAGTAGTGATGAATGCAATGACCGATCAGAATGAACTGAATTTGAACAAAAAGCTGATGATGGCGATAGTGGTAATGATCTATAAAAAAGAAGGTGATGATGGCAATGATCAATGATAATGAACATTATGGTTTTGACGACACAGTAAAATGGTGGTTGTGGTGAAGGTGTACATGATAATATGATTATGGTGATCAAAATACATTAATGGTGATACGAAAAAGTTATATCAACGAAAAAGCAGGTGCTAATTCAGAAGAAAATAAAGTAATAGTAATAAATATGGTAAAATGATAACACGATAGTGGTGTAATGATGGGATGATGGATATAATGAATTAATAGTGGTGGAGGTATTGAAGAAGGCAATAATCAATACTGCTGAGGATAAAGGTGATGATAACAATGATGAAGATGGTAGTAATGGTAGTGGTGGAATTGGTGATGATGATGGCAACCATTACTATCATTTTATAAATAATTGTTTTTAAATTATTATTTTTTTTTATTTAAAATTTTTTTTTTTACATTTATTATTATTTATAATTTTATTTTTTAAATTTCATTTTTCAATAATGAGGCGCGGAGCGCCGATTCTAGCTGCCGAGGCGCGAAGCGCCGAGGCAGCTAGTTAACATATAAACCTTATTATCATATTACTGTTGGCATAATAATTGTTAAACAATCTCTTGCCTTACGCAAAGTATTTGTTTTCAATGTATAACCTCTTTTAATCATGTATTAAACAGCTCACTGCCATATCCAACTGAATGGATTATTTTATTTCTATAATTGTAGGATAATGAGATTAGCGGGCACTTCTACACAAGATAGAAAAGTGATGGGAATTTAATCACATTCAGGTGAGTATGTGTAAATCATGTGCTTACATAAATCGGGTACGTTGACGGTGGTATATTGACGTATTGCTCAGTCCATTCCAGCCCATGGTCACCATACAGAGTAAGGTCGGGGTCAAAGGTCAGAGTGTCACCGTGTCTGACTGTGTAAACGTTGAGGTAGTCTGCGTAGCGGCCATTCAGGATAAACCAGAATTTGAGGCATCGGGGATTGGGAGATCCGCGCAGCAATGGAGACACAAGGCGAGCGTTGTCGTTGGTGCGATGAGACCACCACTGTGTGACTGCCAGCAACATATACTGACCTAAATTGTGGAGGTAACATGAATACTAAATTCTTCACAACTATCACTCAACGATAGCAATTAACGTATAAAGGGAAATTCTCACAGTTGGTCTGCGGACAATGTATCAATACCTCGCTTTCCCCCATGTCTGATCATAACCATCGATCCTTATCATCTGATCATTGCCAATATCTACCTTCATCATATCCATTTATATGGACACTGTTTCAAATAGGAATATGTTCGTGGTGCCAGTTTACCACTTCCAGTCAAAGATACCATGTACAGTCTGGTTACTCTGGTACTGCCCCAGGTATTGCCCCTTCCTCCCATCATCGCCCCAATCTGATCATGAGCATATGTATTATTGCCAGCATTTTATACCTTCAACGTTTCTGCTAGTGTGGTCTATATGGACACAGTATCAGATAAGAATTGCTCGCACATGGTGCCAGACTGTCTTTCCTAGTCATGTATAGTCCGGAACTGCCTCGGACATTGCCAAAGGTATTGTCCCCTCCAAGCCCTCCTCCCTCCTATACCACCCCCCCCCCCCCTCCTCCCCTTTCCCCCCATCTGATCATTACCATTCGTATTGTTGCCAGTGTGGTCGCGGAAAAAGTCTGTCCGCGGAACAAGACTTGGCAGGGCAATTTAGAAAGATGCTGCTAACTTCAATTTTCGTAGTTTTAGCCACCCATTTTAATCAAAGCCACTCAATCTAACTATAGCCACCAAATCTAGCCACAGCCACCAAATATAACATATAGCCATCATATTTCCGGTTAGGGTTAGTTTTGTTCGCAACCATTATATGAAAATTTAAGTTAGCAACCAATAATATATCGGCAAGTCGGACAAAATCCGCGCGCGGATCTTGTCCGCCCAGTCTTATTCCGCGGCCGAACTCATTCCGCTACCACACTGGTATTTACCTTTGCCATTTCCCCTGGTGTGGTCAATGGACACTGTATCAAATTGAAATCGCTTGCTCATGGTGCCAGCTTGTCTTTTCCAGTCAAAGATGTCGTCAATGGCCTGTGTGTAGTTGCAGTAATCCTGTTCGAAGGTACAGCCGATGTCTGATCGGGGCACAGGGGTGGTGGTGGGCATGGGCGGATCAGTTGGATCTAGAATACATGAGACGACCGTTTAAACCATTGAAGACACTTTGCTGACAATATGCAGGAATTCATTTTATATTTTAGGGGGCTACTTTTCCAATCTGATGGATTTCAGGGGCTACCTACAGAATTTAGGGGGCTATTTTGAAAATTAGGGGGCAAAATCGCCCTCAGCCACCGTATATTTCCTAACCATGGAATGTCATTAAGTAATACGTTTTTAGTTTGGTACAGTATAGCACGAATTTGTAAGAGCTTTTTTAAAATCGTTATTTGTTATTGTTTTGTATTGGTATAATACACATCTTCATTAATAATACTGACATCATCTTTATCATGTATCAATACTAACATATTATCATCTATTATCACCATCACTACCAAAATATTCAAATTCATCGTTGTCACTATCATTATCATTATCATCATCATTTTCAACATCATCATCATCACCACCATCATCATCATCATCATCATCATCATCCTCATCATCCTCATCATCCTCATCATCCTCATCATCATCATCATCATCATCATCATTATCATCATCAATCAATCATCAGTATCATCATCATCACCATCATCATCCTTAATATAATCAAAGCATGATAGGGTTACACTGGAGAAAAAAATTATTCAAATGCGTCACGTTGGGGGAAAGGTGTTACTTACTAGATGGACAGGGGGAACCTTCGAATATGCGGATATCATCCAGGGCTATGTCATCTCGTCTGAATGTTCCACGTTTTCCTTCAAACACAATCTGAATAAAACATAAGTGTATCATTTTGTATTGATATCGTTTATCTTTGAACATGTGCTGTTGACGTTTGTGTTAGTTTAATTATAAGGAATCAACTCATGCATTCCCTTCACCTAATCATTTCAAACAAATTCTACAACTGGAAGTTGTAACGAGGTTGACCTAAACATTCCTGGCAGGAGGTGTGGTCTCCCAACTGTTTTTTTGCATGATATCTGTATGCCTCATGCAAATTATCTGAAGTTACATACAGTAGAAGAGCACATTACGACTGGTGGATGTTTATATTACGCTCCATGCAGACATTATTTATTTTGCCTCGCTCACTGACCCAATAAATGTATAAAAAGCGTTCATGAGCGTATAATTCAAATCGAACCTTGAATGGTATGTTGCGCATGTTGATGTCTATGGTTGCCCGATGCCACGCGTCTCCGTGATCACCCGACTTCCTCCATTCCGGCGTGTCAGGTAGTTCCTCATCGGACGCTTTGACGTACACCTTGAGTTCCTCGACGTCCTTACCGTACATGTGATACCAGAACTCCAAGCAAGACGAGCGACGCTGGGCGGGCACTTCGGGTGACGAAATGCGGGCCAGGGCGTTCCGGGGCGTAGCCCAGCCAGCGTCGATGTACAGGAAGAAACCTTATAAGACACATATATTTGTTATGTCTTATTGAAACATATAGGTAATTTTTATATTCAGGAGGCTACTTTTTCATCTGATTAATATCACAAAATATTTCAGATAATACCTTATGGTAATTTTAGGGGCTACCTACTGATTTCAGGGGGCAAAATCGCCCTCGGCCCCCGTATATTTCATACCCTGCTAAATAAATATGTAACACCATTTGCTGGCTTTCCCCTGCTATTTGTTTTCAGCATAGTGGTGACTAGTTAGCGTCATCACCCCAAGTGCAGAAGCCGGGAATATAAGACGATGCCCATGTTAGCCCAAAACGGAAGACCAATACAAGATGTTGGCGTCCCTATATTTCACCTGAATCTTGGTTGCCATGACCGATCTACTTGACTTATACACAAACTGTATACTTATAATGATCTGTATTTTGGATGACCATACAAGACATGCAAGATATCTTTACTTAAATATATTTTAGGGGCATAGTTTGCACCCTCCAATCTAGGCAAGCGCGGCCTCATTTCCTTCATACCATTCGCCCTCTGACTGGGTTGCCTCTAGAGGCAAATGAGGTACTCATTTGATCTCCTAATTATTTTTCATGGTTACAAGTTAACCCATTGGCTACATGAACCTGGTGGATTGGAATTGCAAAATCTAGTAAGGAACTGGTTAACCCCAAATTAACTCTATAAAGATCTAGAGGTGAGTAATCAAATTCGGTACACACCTATTTCATCGCCCCTCGTGTGATCGACAGAGGGTCCTGTAAAGCGCCAACTCGTTCCTCTGTTCCCCCACGTCCAGTCGAATTGGTCATCCTTCTCCTGCGTATAGTAACATAGCTCGGCCTCCTCGAAGTCACAGGTTACACTGCTCTCGTTCTTGATCACATCTATAATTATTAATTTCATGATAAAATATCATTATACATGTGAAAACATATTCCCAGCGAAGAGAAATGGAACAAAACTAATACAGACCAACATATATTTATGTTGATTACCATTCGCCTTCGAAGTATACGTTTTAGCAATGTTAATACAGAATAATTATGACTGTTATCATTTTCATAATTGTAAGTACATTATTTTTAGAATTGCTTGCTCTTGCCATTTGCCAATGGATGACACAATTATTTATAACATTTGTATGTTTGAAGACTAAATTAAATATATCTATCTATCTATTTATCTATCTATCTACATATCGATCTATCTATCTCTAGAGGTACAATGAGATTCACATAACCTCTAATATCTGAAATTCACGAGAAAAAAAAATTACGTCTAAATAGAAAGTTATGATTGTATTACAAGGAAGTTTAAATAATATCCCCAATGATGACTATTGGAGATAGCTATATAGCTGAAGAGAGTATTAGTTAACTCTTGCGGTAGACTAGCTGCCAAATTCTCCCAATCATCAAAAGCATTGCAAACACAGTGTGCAACCTTCAATCAAGGATGTTATCAAATAGTAATTAAACTAAGTCTGTAAGAGTTGATGGAGAAATTCTCACAATGTCCAGGGCAGGGGGCAAAGGTCACATTGACGTCATCAATCGAAATATCTCCTCGCCAGCTGTCTCCCCTAATAGCCTCGAATACGACCTGGATAGAGAGAGACAAGAAACAAGAGAGAAATATTACTGTTTAGCCCATAAACGGTACGAATGTTTATCCCCTCACGGCAGTACACGTTCAACTACCGACCCTATATATCCATTCTTTAAAAAATGACACTTGTTGTAATACATTATCTTCAAATCTGGACACCCATGTTGTGTATATTATATCAACTTCCTTGTGATTGTTGACATTTGTATTGCATATGTTTACCCCTCCTTTATGCTTGTTACTTTTTGATAACACTAACAGTGATCTTTACAAATTATTATTAACCTTATGATTATCATGATATTCATAATTATTATCACTTTCATCATAATCATCATCATCATCATCATCAGCACCAGCATCATCAGTATCAGCAGCATCATCAGCATCATAACCATCATCATCATCTTCATCATCATCATCATCATCATCATCATCATCATCATCATCATCATCATCAACATCATCATCATCATCATCATCGTCAGCAGCAGTATTAAAATGTTGTCACCTGGTAATCGTGGGGTGTAGTTATTTCCGCCTCAGCGGCACGCCACTTGTTCCCCCTGTTGCCCGTCAAAGCCCACACTGGATTGCCTAGACCGTCCGAAGTGGAGTTCTTGATGTAGACATTGAGGTCGCCCATCCTTTCACCGTACATGTGGTAGAAGAAGATGAGACAGGAGGGTTGGCCCCCGTGCCCCGCAAGCATGGGGGAGGTGATACGGGCAACGTGCCCCTCTTGCCTACGGGCCGACTCGATGTACATATAGTGACCTGCAGTACGAATAAACCATAACACCCAAAATAGAATGTTACACACTGAAATCATTTAAGTATCTTTGTAAATTGAGGTCTCCAGACTGTCAGAAAGCCATACACGTGGTGGTATAAGATGAGGCAGAAAGACATAAAGAAATTGATAAATAAATACATTAGAAAATACATATATAAATGAATAAACTGCGCGCAGTCGAAAATGATGACATGCACTGAATAAATTATGTAAACTCAATTTTTATGATAATTCATCAACCAGATCTTGAGCTATTTTTGCATTTATAATGAGTACCATGACCTTGTGTCCTGTGACCTTGTGTCCTGTGACCTTGAACTTTGACCTCATGACCCCTAAATTGTAGTGGCTTTATTGGCTCCCTAAGATACATTCACATACCAAGTTTGATTGAAATCTGACATTCATTTCTTAATATTTTGCCATTACAAGCTATTTGTGCATGTATATTGAGCCCTGTGACCTTGACCTTTGACCCCCAAAATCTAAACAGATCATTGTCACCCCAATATGTACACTCATACCAAATTTGAAATTGAACCGTCAAACCGGTTATTGAGGTATCGCGAGAACGAAAACGGGACGGACGGATAGACGGACAACCCGAAAACATAATGCCTCCGGCCACTTCGACGTTGGCGGAAGCATACAAACCCGCCAGGTTCCGTAGACATGGCACTACCCTGTGTGCAATTCCGAAGCTGACGACGCAATAGCTTTAAACTCACTCACCGCTCTCATTCTTGTAGGTATGATCGGCTTGGGGGCCTGTGACCTGCCGACCCGTATGACCAGTGTTCCATTTGAAGTTGAAGTTATCGGTTTTGTCTTGCTCGAAGCCACAGATCTTCTTTGTCTCGAAAGGGCAGATCAGACTCTCTACAAAGGACGTACAAGCAAGATACAATATCATCATAATAATTAGGAAGGACACAATTCATACGATCATATTCATTGTTTAACTGATAATTATGATTAAAATAATATTACATAGTCCATTTTACATCGCCCATTGTTTGTGTTACTTTATTCGACTACCACTTCAGAGTGTACTTCTAAATTTTGTAACATTTAAGATGTAACTGTTATGAAAAACGTGAGCGACAAAACATAACCAATACATAATGTCATTCCGGCTGCAATGAATGTAATACATACGAACAATCTCGTGTATTGCTTTCCTTCAACGTGTTTCCAACTACATACATGTATTTAGAAGTCCCGTATATAGAGTTCATACAATTATGCCCTTCAGGTTCACGTAGGCAATGGGTTAATATAGGTTTTCCCGCTCAATTTTACACTTTTATCAATCGAATTCATTAAGGGTCATTCAAATTCACGCATTGCCGCGTAATTGTTGGTATCGGTCTTTCAAATTCCGAAAAGGTGCAAACGAATTCATGCATACGCATACGCTTTCGTGAATAGACACAAGAGTTCATTTATGGGCAATCGAATTCGCGAATTTGCAATAGCGCCAGCATTAACTACATGCCATTTTGAATGCCCATTGATGAAAAGGTATGCCCTTTGTGCGAATTCACTTGCTCCTACGTGATTTTGAACGACTATTTACGAATTCGAATGCTGCTTTGACACGGCGATCGCAAATCGCGCGAATTCGTTTGCTCCTTATATCAATTTGATTGTCACAATCGCGAAATTGAGCGGGAAAACCTATAATTGATCCACTCGGCTTCCGGATTCGGAACACTCTTTCTTAACTACTTGATGGTATCATCCTAAATACTGACCTAAAATACGTCAAAAATGTCTCATATCTAAGATACGTATATATGGCTGGTATATTATGGGTCTTGTTCGCTCCTTCTTCTGTATTTTAACATTTTGCTCCAATAAATGATTTGATTGGACTTCTGGGCTGGTATTCAATTCAATGAATACTTAGCTTTAGTACGAAATTTACTTAGCATTTTCTAGGTTGAGAACTCGTATGAAATGTTTGTTTTGTTTTACTTCTACTTCAAAACAAATTCTAAATGTAATATCTGAAGACATTATGACATCGACATTTTTGTAAGATTTTCAGCTGATGAATTAATCAAATCTCAATTTTGGCTAAGTATCTTTCTTAGCTAAATGTTGACTTAAGTTTATGGAATTTAATCTACCAATGGTATTGACGACTTACATTGATGTGATTGCTCATAAATGTATTTTATGGACCAAGGCATAGGTATGATAAAAAAAAATGGACGTACCGAGTGGGCATGCATCAGAGGTCATAATAATATCATCGATAGCCATGTCTCCCTGGTAACTCTCACCAACCTCGCTTTCAAATATGATCTGAGAGAGAAAAGCAAACAAGATGCAAAATATGAGACTAAATAATGTTATATTTTCATCTATATACCGGGGGTAAAGTTTGGGAAAATGGGAACAAAATGTACGACCCAAAGTGTTGATCCCTGACCCCCCCCCCCCCCCCCCCCCCCTATCCACCATTCCTTCGTCGCGTCATCATGGTCATTGTTCGTGCCAGTGAAGACCCGAATCCTCAGCGCCCCGATGCCCTCGCCATTTAAATAGTAGTAAAACGGTCAGTACTTCAAGCCACCTCATCGTCCAACCCACCACCACCACCACCACCACCACCACCACCACCACCAACACAACCACCACCACTGGCGTAAATCTGTCCGGAAAACACAATGCATTGGGGGGTCGAGCAATTGTTCACAAACGGTTTGTGAACAATTGCTCGACCCCCCAATGCATTGTGCTTTCCGAACAGATTTACGCCAGTGACCACCACTACAACCAGAAGAAAGATATCTGATCTCAACCCTCCTCCCGCTTCCCAAATGAAATGAAAATCGGCGATAGAAGTAAACATTCCCGCTCGTAATATACTGTAAATGCCATATTTCGCGTACATAGATTTTTTCGCGAATCGGGACTTTACGACAATTTCGCAAGTGGTTAAATTCGCGTTCGGCTGTTACCAGCACGCATTCATGACTGTTTTGTGAGAGATGCTAGTGCCGTTATACATGCAATACACGTACGTGTAATGCTTTGGATTCGGTGTCAATGTGTTAACGTGTTGTTCATTTCGCGATTCACAAGTGATTCGCGAATTTCGCGAAAATAAAACCATCGCGAAATATATGGCGTATACAGGCCCTACCTGGTAAACATCGTCTTGTTTTGGGATGGTGATGCTAGCTTTGGTCCAGCGATCCCCCTGATCACCCTGCCACTGTTTCAGGACGTCGCTGTCCGTGGCATTGACGACCCGAAGCAGGATCCTCAGCGCCCCGACGTCCTCTCCGTTCAGATGGTAGTATAGCGAGAGGCACTTTGCCTTTGAGAATAAAGATAGCAAATGTTTAGTGTCAAGAAAAAAATGGGAGAAACTGGTATAATTAGGTAGTAGTGTTGGAGAATGGAATAATTATAAAAACATTACTGTTTTACTTTTATAAACATATGTTTTTAACATGTTCCCAACTAGATTTTGCAATCCCCATAGAGTTAATAAAGGGCCCACCCGGTCCCCATTTACAATGGGTTAATAACCAATTTCATTTGTTCACTAAAGTTACAAGCAACGAAAACATTCTCCCTTAAAACACAGAATATTTCTCTTCATAAGTTCATTGATAACAATAATAATGGACCAATAAATAAATGCATTCAACATCGTATTAGGGTGTAGGCCTACTATATTATTATTTAGAAATCAAAATTGTATAAGTTAACCATATATGTCCATATTTTTTCCCTCGGAAGCTCGTAATATCTTTACTAGAACAACAATTTCATTGAATAATGAAATATTACATTTCGTGGGAAAGTATCTTGTCTTATTTTGCATGACTTTTCAAATTCGGATAATTTTTTTTAAATATCATTTTCCGTTATTCGTGGCGGAATAGATTGCATCATGTCTCTTTCGTACATGATAGTTATTATATGAAATTATAATTTTTGTTTGAAAAAAGTGGCACCTCTATACCTCTGATGAGGATGCAAGCACGGGGGAGATGAGGCGGGCTAGGTCGTTGGGTGTCCGTGGGAGCGAAGACTCCGTGTAGATATAGTGACCTGTATGAAGACGTGGTCGAAGATCCAAAATGCAATAAGTATAAGAAGATTTTTGATGAGAAACATTCAATAATATATTTACATAAAGGCTTATATTTTGTGTACTTTTAAAACTTAAAAAAAAACTATACTTCCTAGTCCTACGTGGCTAAGTAAAACATTAATTAATTGACAAGCAAACATGTTTTCTCCCAATGATAAATGAAGAGGAAAGTCGCCCCTGTCCCCCTCCATCCACGCCCAGCGCCTTATATGAATTATGACCATTGTTATTCATTATTTATAAGGGAATATTGTTTGTATTGAATATCCAGAGGCATCTTTTTTCATAAGGATAAATATGGGCAATATTGTTGACACTAATTTGAATTTGTATGTATATTTGTAGTTTAAAATCATGATAAATAAACAATAAAATAAACATTAAAGGGATCTAGTAACTTTGTTGACATGTGCAAAAAGTGATGAAGGTTTGATGCAATGTATATTGTTGTTATCTCATATGTCCACAGGGTATTGTGTGAAAATTTCAAGTCAAATGGACATTGCATGGCCAAGTAATGAGCGAAAATGCAAAGTGATATTCACTGACTCACTGCACTTACTTTGTACACGGTAAGAAAAACTCCGGGGGAGTTTTTCTTATCTGAATACTTCAATCGTACATATCTTTGTAACGAAAGGGAAATTTGAAAAACCGAAACCGGTCCCATGATTTTATTGTTAATACGAATACAACAAGGTATGATGGAACCGCTAGAATAACAATTTTATTTTGAGGATTTGGACAATGTTACTAAGTCCCTTTAATTATAACTACATTACATAGATTTACCTTGTTCTGTGCCATATGTATGGTCAACCCTGGGTCCAGTGTTCTCAGTAGCCGTCGACCCGGCGTGCCACGTCCAGTCGAAGTCATCGGTGTCATCTTGAGTGAAGCCACAAAGTTGATTTGTTGCATTCTCGTAGGAGCAGTCCAGTGAATCCAGCGGCGACTGAGCAAATCCTGCATAATGTAATTGTTGTCGGAATATCAGATGTGTTTTTTTTTAATAGTATTAATAAATAACATTTATAAAGTGCGTAATACATATACGCTTCTAACCTCTGTACAAAAACAAATAAACAAATAACAACAGTATAGTTATTAGATAGCCTAGTAAAGAAAATGTATTTCAAACATAGGTAAACTGGTCTCGGGTTCGAGTCCCGGGGGCGAAATTTACTAACCTGTTTTGAAAACTTACTTTGACATTTACTGATTGTGACTTTATGGGCTAACTCCTGCCAGAGTGTTAATTGCCCTGGTGGAGCAAATTCGTTGGTATTTTTCATGATTGTAATTCTACGGAGTTTATACCATATTCGTTTTCACTTAATATTCCTATTCAATGTTAAAAGCGACGAAATTGGAGCAACTCATGTTTTCGTGGATTATTCATCCGGATTATTTACTATATATTTATTCACACGTGAAACAAATGTCAATTTTTAGTGAAAACCATTGTCAGAGTGTCAGAGCACTAATAATCGCCGATGGCTGGATACGCTGGCTAATCCGTCAGCGTATCCTAGGATGTACGGTTAGCCCGTCATGATTCATCATATTTGGCCGGACAATGCGTACGCTGACACCGGGCTGATAAATATAAAAACATAATACGCTTTCTCTAGCCTAGAGAACTTTTCGGGCTTACGTGATTTTACTGGGGATACAACGAACGATACAATAGTCAAGAATATTGACTACCCCCAGTACCCCGACCCCAGGTATCACCCCTTCGCCTCGTGAGTGTCGTGACGAAGGTCAGTGGACTATTCTTGAGTATCCCTATTCCCTGGGGGTCTCTTGTTCAGACCCCCTGCTATGTCTGACCCGGAGGGGTCAATGACTCTAGTCATTTACGCCCCCTTGTAGCCCTTTGCTCCAACAATGGCGTCCACGTTGACTGAATTTCAGATTTGATAAGTACAATGAAGTATAGCACTTCAAGTTCAAACACAATTAAAAGATGGCCATATAGGATTTCTTCATATTGAACTTGAAGTTGCAATCCCTTGAAATGTTATGCTTCAAGTTCACGCAGCTGGAGGGTGGTCGGTGGCTCAGATTTCTTTATACATGTATTATCGTTATAAATTGAATATTTGTATCATGTAAATCCCTGACCCTTGGAGCCATTTACACCCCCTTGTATTATGCTTTGACTCCAACAATGGCGTTCACTTTTTTGAATTTAAGATTTGAGTAGTGCAAGTATAATATATAGCACTAAAAGTTCAAACACAATTAAAAGATGGCTATAATTTTGCCACATTATATAATTTAACTTGAAGTTGCAATCCGTATAAGAGTCATGCTTCAAGTTCACGCGACTGGAGGGTGGCCGATCGCTAAGATTTCTTTATATTCTCGTTATAAATTGAATATTTGTATCATGTAATATCAATCCCTTGGAGCCATTAACGCCCCCTTGTAAGTTGTATGCTTTGACTCCAACAATGGAGATCACGTTGATTGAATTTGAGATTTGAGAAGTCCAAGTACAACATAACGGTTTAAGTTATAAAACAATTAAACGATGGCTAGGATTTCTTCATATTGAACTCGAAGTTGCAATCCCTAAAAATGTTATGCTTCAAGTTCAAGCGAAGGAGGAATAGCCGATAGCTCAGATTTATGTGTGTAATATCAATCCCGTGCGGAGTCGGGTTTATTATGAAATCTTAAATGTATCCCTGAAACAATTACCACTGATACGGCCATACGAGGATCACGTAATATATATGATCTCAGATATTATATTGTATATCAAATCGATAGGCATATTACGACATTTTAAGCGAAAATACATTGCTAACCCATTGCCTACAAGAACCTAATATGGGGATTGCAAAATCTAGTAGGGCACAGGTAAAATACACGACGTGTAAACAGTTGGCTAGAAAAACATGGGGTGTGAGCTCGTAGCCTCGTACAAATTAAATAAATTCGATCACATTACATTATCGCCGTACATTCAATTTCAAACAATCATTGTTTGGAACGTTTGTACATTCACAACATCAATACTCCGAATCGTTCAAAAAAAATAATATAGCTGAAAACATAAATATTGAGGTGTCCCTCGGGAAGAAACATTACACATCACTGCTTCACACATACAATATCACACCATAAATAAATACGAACACAACATTAGCTTCTGCGAACAATGGAATAGCTCAACATGCAATACAGATTCACGTACCACAGAGAAAATAGAAATTATGTCGAAAGGGTATAGGTCAGGTCAACTCATAAAATGTTATGTTGATTTATCTTTACGTGCATACAAAAAGGATGACTTTTCGAATATGATGTTGGAATGTATGACAGTTTAATAAAATAAAGAGTCGATAATGTACATTGTACACTAATTATGCAAAGTTGTAACGATGTATAGCTGTCACCATGGTACATGCTTATGTAGACTAATCGTGATATGTGCATACCTTGGCGATTGATCTCATATCACACGTAAGTAAAATATAAATAATGTAAAAACAATATAGAGCTCAGTTCCAAAAGGCGCTAAATCCACTTTCCATAAAAATTGAGTTAATGATATATCTACATTTATAAGCTACGTAGCTATCTAGGAATCCACATTTTACTACAAATTACTCATTCAAAATTAAAATATAGAAAGTTCAATTTTCCTATTCCCATAGGCACGCATACGAAGTTGGGCAAAGAAACCTGTTTCCTCGAAAGTTGAAAAGGTGGATATAGCGCCTTTTGAAAGAAAGCTCTCATGCTGGATAGAAGTAAACAATAATAGAAAGAATGGTTAGATCGCTCTGTCATTATAGGGAAAATGGGATAATAGAGATGGAATTAGAAAAAGGCCCTATATAGTTAGCATAAGAGCGGGGTATCCCGTTCCCCCTACCCTCACACCCCTTCGCTTTCCCCAATTGGTTGCTCATCATTACGCCTAAATAGTATGTGGAACAGCCAAAACGTGGAGGAAAATAAGTCAGGGCCCCGTTGCAGAAAGAGATACAATCTATTGTAAGTTACAATTAATTGTAAGGCAGATCATGTGTTGAAACGCGCAAATTTTCGGACTTACAATTAATTGTAACTTTCAATCGATTGTATCCCTTTCTGCAACGGGGCCAAGGACTGTCAAAATACATCCAGGACCAATATTCGTTTTGTGCATGTGGTGAAGAGGGAGCTGGTTGGGGTCAAGAATTGAAGGGGCGCAATAAACCCTTTGCCTCCCCTGCTAGATACGCCAGCCACTGTCAGCTAGGAGACGATACGAGTGCCTAGGGGATTTCTCTTTGCTTTGGTATTATGACGACCCTTCTCGACTTGCACACCACTTTCCTGCTATTTGTAGTTTTGTACCAACCCGCTCATGTCATTGCAGTCTTTAGTCAAGGCACCTGGGCAATATTGTATTTTATTTGCCAAACTATAATTTGGATATGAAAATTAATAAATGAACGGCTCTAGCTACCACGAGGATCAATACTGATTACCTCCCGTTTAACGACTGCACATGTTACTTTAATACAGCCAGCAGCCAAGCACATTGACTAACGGCTAATATTATCACAACATCACAAGCACAGGTCATGGAGAAGGAGGTAGGGATACCGCTGCCCTGCACGATTCAGCTTCGGTTTGCCGACGCGTTCCAATAATTTATAATTAGTAAATTCTAATATTTCTCTCATTTAAAATAAAATATTTATCCTCGTATTAGTATGCATGTAGCATATAGCTAAATGGATCACTGGAAGCGAGCACCACTATGGATGTAATTGCTCATATTACAGAATCTACAGATGAGGTTACATGCAGATAAAACAGCGCCATTTTAAAACCCCTAGTGCAAATATCGCCACTCTAACCCCCCCCCCCCCCCCCTACCCCCCTCTGACTACATAGTACAACAAATCGGGGGATACATAGTTACATCTCTCTCTTTGCCCCACCCCCCCCCCCCCCCCCCCATCATCTTTTGACCGGGTTGCATGCAACTCTTGACATGTTAAAAAAAAAAAAAAACGCGTCTTGAAAGAAGCCCATATGACAGTCTCAGCATGTGAAAGGGTTATGTCACAATTAGATCAGTAAATCCAGGGGTCAAACTGACGGAATGGTATTCACCGTTTCAGGGTTGAATTACGGAGTTTACAAACCATTATTTACACGTGCACAAGTTCCGTGGAGTAAAACAGCTGCCTCGAAACAACATAATCAAATGAGTTAATAGCTAATTATAATTCACAATTCAATGAAGTACTTTGAAAAATATTTGTGCATGCCATGCTATTATAAGTTAGGGTAAATTATGCAAGTAATGCAAAATACATCAATCAACATACGCAGTGTGCTAATTACCACTGCAGGCAGCATTGTACAGCAGCAGTAAGGAGTGTATTTTCATGTTGTCTATATATACTTCGATAATACTGACAGAATAGTAAACAGGTATGCACACAAACTCCTGACTGCAATAAGGCACACACATACATACATAGTCACGAAATTAAATTAGATATACAAGTTCCCAAATTCAAAGGGGAAAACACAATAGATAAACAGTTTAAGTATGACATTCCATGAATGATATATAATTTCCAATACTTTTGTAAAAATTCGCGACGACATCGATCGAGGTACGTCTTAACTACACATGTTTGTCATGTTATTGCTGGGCCAAGGGCTAGGAGGTATCCTCATTCCTAAAAATGTAATACCTCCTTGGGCTAACCAATTCCCGTATCCCTGGGCTTACTCACTCTACTCTTGACCCGTGCCCTATGTCTGTGCAAGGATGAAGCTTTGTACCTCCTTGGTCTGAGAGTGAGAGTGAGAACCTACATTTGACCTCTTTTATACATTAGTCTTGGTCTGCCTCTACCAGTGGTTACTACAACTTACAAGAACAAGTTATTCTGAACTGTTTATTTGGTGCTTGTCGATTAGTTATTCAGTATTAAAAAATAATGATAGAAAATAGGCGGCACGATTAAGGTGCTTATGAACATAATATAAACATAGCATAACAATCAATTTCTAACATTTTATATTAAACACGGTGAAACAAGTTCCAGAGAAGAAAACGAATCATAAAGCTACCCCGGTAAGCATAGTCTCCACCTGAACTTGACTTGTAAAATGCGAGAAGGGGGCGGTTCCCTAAACTAGTATACTTCATATATTTTGAAATAGCTAGGTACCGGTACTTATATTTCTAAATGCAAACGCTGGGTACGTAAGTCGAAATATGTTTCAGTAAAATAATATTAAAAAGGGTATAACTTTATAAGTAACCCCCGTCCTACCCAAATTGCAAATCGGCAATGTAACGCGATGTCAACCCAAATCGACTAGCCAACATCACATCTGCTAGGCAAAGCCAATTATGCATGTTGTGTTGCTTATATTCTGTTTGAGAGTACCACAGACTCAGAGTTTAGGGCAAATACCCTAAATCATATATAAACGAGATTGTAAAGTCGTTTAAAAATAATCGTTATGCGTGAGGATTAGTAGATTGTCCGCTGTGAGAGAATTGTTTGCACCCCAGGGAGTGGATAATGTGCACGTAAGTTATGTATTTATTAATTCTGAGAACGCTCTAGAGCTAGACAGATTGATGTGACAGAAATGAGACATTTCACATCAATCAATCAAGAAATATCAAGATATGGACTACTGATTATGGAGCGTACTCTCTACTTCGAAAGAAGGATGCATGCAGCATTCCGGCCTGGGGAAACAAATATGTTATCATTAATATTATGACATAAAACTTGAAGAATGCATTTTACCTCCACTGAAGGCCATGAAACAACATCCGCACACGATGAGGATCCAGGCGGAGTCCATTCTGCAATTCTGGCTGACAACTCTTGGCAACTTGATGTTTGGTGTACAGACAGGCACAATGTCTAAAAGTAAAACTAACATACAACTGAAAGTGAAACTTCAAAAACTACAATCAGTGTGTAACGTTTATGGGGTAGTATGGTCAGTAGGTATTAAAGTCGGTTGTAGTATTAAAGCAAGTGTTCCACAATATAAACATTCGCGCTATCGAAACACAGCATGTGCCTATTAACTGTATGTTCCTATCCTCTCTCAGGCTCCATTACTCTAGTACTACCTACTAGCTAGCTAGCCAAACTGGGCATCACCACATCAGTCTACTGAGAGAGAAAGTTATGTGGAAAAGTAGGTCCATGTGCGCGTGTGTGATGTAACCCTCACCGAAATGCAAGTACTAATCCTACATGTGGCGGAGTGAAGGTGACTCCTCCAGTCGAGAAATCACCGCCTGGTATCGCATGTACGTATACCCCCCTTTGGAAGCTGTTTACGCCCCCTTGGAGTTTGAGCGCATGCCACGCACTACTCCGGATTAACCCCCTGTGTACCTTGGACGTATTCACGTATGTAGTAAATGTTATGACTTACCCGTTGTGTGATACTTGAGGGGTTAATTGATCGTGGAAGAGACGGTATGGGATGTAGGAAACAGTCGCACTCAAGTTTGTTTATTTATTTTACGCTCCATCACTGTTATCTCGCAGCTGTGAATCCCATCCGCAAAATCCACCACATGTATAGCATCTCGTGTAGGCTACATCTGCTCCTAAAGTAAACTGGCTGAGACAAGCAATAAACGCACGATAACAGTGTATACCGTTATACGTTTAATTAACTCGTCGCCTGTAATGGTACCGTCGGCCGCATGGACTTTCAAACCTGTCTATAAAAACTACCGAAGGAAAGCAACAAAGTTGGTCTTTACTTAATACAGGTCGCTACACAATGTATCAAATATAAGATCTTGGAAGGCAAGGTTGTGGAAACGTGAATCACAATCAAGAAGGTTAAATTTCAAATTGAAACTCGTTGATACAATCATTGATTTTATATTAATAGCCTAGCTACTGGGGGGGGGGGGGGGGGGGGTTAATAATAGTCATGTACAACGTCATTCCAGGAGTTTAACAATAACTCCTTGTTACCAATTAACCGTGTATAATTGTTGTCCTGGTTTTGAGTAGTTTTCCAGTTTTCAGGGGGAGGGGGGGGGGGGGGGGGAGGGGGGCTATAAGTAACCGACCAATCATTATAATATGTGTGACAATATCATGATTTATTTTCTTATTCTCAGCTTGTGTAACATTTCCCATTTCGTAAGATTTGCTTGTTTCATTATTTTACCCCCAGTATCATTTAGCCTAAACATGTTTAGCTATAGTCTCGGGATATCGGAATAAATAAACTCATATTATCATACAATATAGTAGTCTAGAGAGTGACAATAAAGGACAAAAATAGGTGATCCTGTTTGCAAATCATTTAGACAAACTCCGAACGGGGTCGACAGAAATGTAGTTCAAAGTTCAACATTCAACGAATCGATGTTTCGTGAACATCGCGAGCTCCAATTTCACCGGCTTCCAGTTTCTCGGGTACGAATCCCGTTGGAATCCCATTTTCTTTGCTCTTTTTCAATCACATTATATATTTCTGGTCAGTTCCTTTATATGTTTGAATTAATTATTTTAAAAAGCTTCACTTCGGTGATCCCTCGGATATATTTTATCCCCAAGTTGATTTATATCCTTCGGGTTTATGTCAGGTTTATAATAGATTCTGACCGCTCGAGCAATGAAAATTAAGGGGTTTCAGGGACGAGCGCCGTACAAGGGTTTTCTATACCTCGGTCGGTAAGAGCACCGGTCTAGCAATCCGGAGATCTCGGGTTCGAATCCCGTTGGAATCCCATTTTCTTTGCTCTTTTTCAACTCGCATTATATATTTCTGGTCAGTTTGTGTATATTATAATGTTTGAATCAAATAAGATTGAGTCAGCACGATGGTTATAATAACTTAGTGTTTTCAGTATTACATCAGGGAAATGTCCCTCAATACAAAATTAATACAATCTTCTGGGTCGAAAAGTTTGAGAACTTCCTGCACATGAGTACAGTAGCTTGCATTTATAATTTTTCGAGGCCATTTACTTTCAATATGATACTGCAAATGAGAAATGTGATGCAGCGTGCATGTTCGTTCATCCATGTGATGAAAGTATATAAAACGATAAAGCAACGAAACAAGCTGGACAAGTGGTCAACAGATCGCGCTGACCAGCATCGAATGGGTCCCACAAGGTGATGCCCTGCAGCTGTTAGCCTCTCTCAGGCTATCGGATTGAGCGGCATAGCCTGGCTGGAGAAATTACTGATACCAGATAGAGTCAAAGGAGGGGAACATTTTCACAATATGTTTTTTTGCGCTGACCAACATTCACTCGAGGTCACCAAGCGATGCCTGCAACCAGGGGCGTAGCGTTGTCGGGCGGATTGGGGTGGGGGGGGGGGGGGGGGAGGGGGGAGGGTGGGGTGGAGGGTGCACGCGAATTATTTGGGGACACACTCTTTTTTCTTTATTTTATAAAGGATTTTCCCGAACGTTTGTATTATAGGGGAGTACACATGCTCCCCACTCCCCCACCCCCTGCGTCACGCCACTACCTGCAACCATTGACACCATTGACACCATGCAAACCTGATAAACCGTAGCCAAGTAAACACAGGAAGGCGGTAGTTGTTGGGGTGGGTGTTAGGGGACCACAGTACCCTAACCAAAACGTATACACGTAATATCCTCACAGGAGGTATTGGATACTTCCATGGTTGTACCATGAACCTACTGGTTGTACCAGGGATATTCAGACCTCATACTTCCATGGTTGTACCCTTCAATTAGTAAGTCTACACTATACGCGACTAGTGTGGCGTGGGTAAAAACAATCAATTCTCACGGAGGGGTGGTAATCCCCCCCCCCCCCCCCCCCCCCCCCCCCCCCCCCCCCCCCTCCTCTCCCTTATCTTCCTGGCCCCATATTCATGAATCCCCGCTAGCTTAGTACCTTGCTAAGTGTATTTTAAATGCGCAGAACAAACAGTTTTCCTAGTCGCCAACTAGGGTTAGCTGGGTAAGCTTTAGGTACCCACTAAGTTAACCCTAGTTAGCAACTAATATATTGTGTTCAATTTGTAGCCACGCCATCCAAAATAGAATTAGCAAGGAACTAAGGAATATGGGCACAGAGCTCGAGGGTAGTCGAGCTTCTCGCCTATTTTATTTCGTTTATTTTCCCCAGGCCAAAATCAATCTAGCCATCGAGAAGAGGGCGGTACCTATAATACCGTACCCATGCCACGAAACGATGTATACTAATCTGTAATCCCGAAGCTAGCTGTCGTGATAGTAGTTCGAGGGGTGGTGTAGTCTACTTTATACCCTGCGGAACTGTTTCATTCCCACTTTGGCGACAACGAAAGTGATGTGTGTGATCTGAACTGTATGGTGTCATTATAGGGATTTGGGCCAAAATGTCCCTATAATGCCACCATAGAACTGGCAAGAAGAGTGCAAAAGGGGTACGTGGTGGTATACTTCAATGGGTACTAAGCAATCACCACATCGATAAGTATTTTTATATCGATGATTCACCACAGTCCAAACTGGACAGGGGTGGTGATACGGTTTTCCCAAAGAGGACCATCTGGGTAAAGCTAGCAGACCTCGGATCATTTGAGTTCAATGTATCCGAGCAGAGCGCGTTGTTGGTCGCCATCTAGCGAGCAAACATGAGCATGTCAAGATCATTACTTTGATAGAGGGCGCAAACAGAGATGAAAATCAAACATTGGTTGAGTACTGTGCATACCCTATGTACTGGGCTGATGATATAAACATTAATTCGCTATTGAATTAAATATTATTTGTTCTATATTATTGGCGCAATATTAAAGGGATCTAGTAACTTTGTTGACATGTACAAAAAGTGATAAGTGGTTGATACAATGCATATTGCTGTTATTTGATATGTCCACTGGGTGTTGTGTGAAAATTTCAATTTTTTAGGCCAAGAAATGAGCAAAAATGCAAAGTGATATTCACTAACTCATTGGACTCACTTTGTACACGGTTTTCGCGGTCCAGTGGATAATTTAACATCTGAACACTTCAATCGTAAATATCTTTTTAATGAAAGGGAAATTTTTAATGAAAGGGAAATTTTTAATGAAAGGGAAATTTGAAAAAACCGAAACCTGTCCCATGCTTTTATTGTTAATACGAATACAACAAGGTATTAGGGACCGCTATAATTCCAATTGGATGTTGAGGATTTGGACAACGTTATCCCTTTAATGCTTGATTATCATTGTAATTATTGTTATTATAGTAGTAGTAGTAGTAGTAGTAGTAGTAGTAGTAGTAGTAGTAGTATTAGTAGTAGTAGTAGTAGTAGTAGTAGTAGTAGTAGTAGTAGTAGTAGTAGTAGTAGTAGTAGTAGTAGTAGTAGTAGATCCAAATTGTAGTAGTAGTAGTAGTAGTAGTAGTAGTAGTAGTAGTAGTAGTAGTAGTAGTAGTAGTAGTAGTAGTAGTACTTCTACTTCTACTTCTACTTGGGTACTCGACAGGGTCCATCAGTCAGGACGTAGAGTCGAGGGGAACCGGTGAGGTGTCCCATTAATTGCCGATTGAGGCAACTGCTCCCACAAAGGCTCCTAGTGATGTAGAAGCCAAGATATTATTGGGGAGCGCATTCCATGCTGTTACAGTTTGTGGGAAGTAGGAGTTCTGGTAAAGCTGAGTTCGAGTATGTATATGCTTGAGCTTATTTGGGTGGTATTGTCTGGTGATGCTTGGGGCCATTGGTGTGAGGAGTTGGTCAGGTGTAATTGCTACCATGCCATTCTGAATTTTGTAGAGGAGGCTAAGGCAGGAGATGTGTCTGCGTCTTTCCAGTGTACTCCATTTAAGTTGTTGAATCATAGCAGACACACTCTCAGAATGGCGGTATTGTTGAAGAACGAATCTTGCTGCTCGCCTCTGTACAGCTTCAATCTTTGAGATGCTCTTCTTTGTAGATGGATTCCAGACTGTTGCACAATATTCCAAGCGAGGTCTAACCAGGGAGAAGAAGGCTTGTTGTCGGATCTTCTGGGAAGAGCGTCGTAGATTCCTATTGATAAGCCCGAGCATTTGGTTGGATTTCGATGCAATTCCATCAATGTGTTTTTGCCAGGATAGGTTGTGAGAAAAGGTAAGACCCAGGTATTTGTAGTTTTGAACTGCTGTAAGTTGAGTATTGCCCAGTAGGTAATTGCCTTCAATGTTGTTTCGGCGGAGTGAGAACCGTAGAAGATGACATTTCTCTGTGTTGAATTTCATCTGCCAGGTAAGAGACCATTGATGAAGGCGGTCAAGGTCCCGCTGAAGCGCATGGTGGTCCGAGATGTCATGAATAGGATTGTATATGAGACAGTCATCTGCAAACAGCCTTAGCTTGGACGTGATACCATGGGAGATGTCATTTATAAATGTGATGAACAATAGGGGGCCCAGTACCGTTCCTTGGGGAACACCAGATGACACATGGATCGTGTCAGATGCTTGTCCATCTACAACCACCCGCTGGGATCGGTCTGTGAGGAATGATCTGATCCATTGCTGTAGTTCGCCTCGGATGCCGTAGTGTCTGAGTTTGAGTAAGAGGCGCTCATGGGGGACACGGTCGAAAGCTTTCGAAAAATCCAGAGCAATCGCATCAACCTGGTCTTTTTGGTCCAGTGAACGTGCCAGATCTTCGGCTGTCATAATTAACTGGGTCTCACATGAGCGGCCTGCTCGGAAACCATGTTGAGAGTCGTGTAGTACGTTGTTGGTATCGTAGTGGTGCATTATCTGACTGAAGATGATATGTTCTATCAACTTACTGCATATCGATGTTACGGAAACAGGACGATAGTTCGAAGGGGTGCTTTTGTCTCCCTTTTTAAAATTGGTGTGATGTTCGCCAGGCGCCAGTCTGATGGTACTTGTCCAGTGTTCAGTGACTGCTGGAAGATGAAACACAAAACTGGTGCTAGATCCTTGGCGAAACTCTTCAGAAATTGGCCTGGGATTCCATCTGGACCAGTAGCTTTATCAGTCTTGATGGCCTCTAAAAGCTTCTGGACTCCATTTGGTGTGATAGAAATGTTCTCCATCGTAGGGACGTTGGATTCTCCAAGATTGGGTAGAACTGTTGTATCTTCAGCTGTGAACACCGACTGGAATTGTTGATTAAATACCTTCGCCTTTCTTGTGGCGTCAAAGACTACTTTTTCATCATGCTTGAGTGGAGAAATGCCCGCTGGATCTTGCTTTTTTGATCTTATGAACTTCCAGAAGGCTTTGTCGGCTTTGTCTGAACCAGTAAACATGTTGCTTTGGTAAGACCAGTAGTTGTGTCTTATTTCCTTCCGCAGTGACTTTTGATAGTCCCGGAATGGTCCCCAATCTCCCGATTTCTTGGCCTTATTGTAGAGTTTCTGTTTCCTTTTAATCTTCTTCCTTATCTGATTGGTAATCCATGGACTTGAGTTATTGGGTTTTGACATCTTTGATGGAATATGATTTTCCATGAAGAGTGTGATCTTAGATTTGAAGATGTCCCAGTTATCCTGTACTGATCTAGAACCAGGATTGCTGCTGAGAAAGTCCTGCTGCCATGTATCGATTGCAGACTGCAGATTGGGGATATTAGCTTTACTGAAGAGGTAGATTTTCCTTGGCATCTTCTTTGTCCGCTTTGGCGTAGAGTTGAGCAGGAAAGTAACTGCATCATGGTCGCTAATGCCTGCTGTGACTTCACAGTTGGTGATGTGACCAGGGTGACTTGTTAGAACCAAGTCTAAGATGTTCTTTGTATTTCCAGATATTCTAGTCGGCTCAGTAACCAGTTGATCAAGGAAAAAGTCATTGCAGATATCTAGTAGCAGGGCGCATTTTGTTGCTTCTGTAGCGTATGGTTTTACCACTCTGTTAGTCCAATCAATGTCTGCCAGATTGAAGTCGCCCCCCAGAATAACAACGGTCTCTTTGAATCTAGCATACATGTTAGCTAGTGACCTTTCAAGTTCCTGAAGATTTGTAGGGTCAGACTTTGGTGGTCGATAGAACGAGCCTATAACTAGCCGTTTGAATCCTTGGATATTCAGTTCTATGTATAAGACTTCTGCTTCACCTTCAACGAGGTTACATTCCGTTGCAACGAGGTCATCTTTGATCATGATAAACACTCCTCCCTTTCTGGCATGTATTCTATCCTTCCTAAATGTTGTGAATCCACGTGGAGTGATCTCAGCAGTCATGATGTCAGGTTTCAGGTGGGATTCAGTACCTATTATAACATCTGGTTTGTGGCTTTCAATCATCACTTCCAAGTGTGGAAGTTTGTTACAAATGCCATCACAGTTTATCAGTAGGCATTTCAGGTTCTTGGTGCGTTGTCGTTGTTGAGTAGATGCACGTTGGGCGCCCAGTTTCCTTCTAGGTGTTGAAGTGGCGGATGGTGAGCCTATGTGAATGTTGTTTCCATCAGGCTCAGGGAGGGCTGTATCATCCATAAAGTTGTTTGGAGTATCTCCCAATGTGTCACTCAGGCTGCTAAATTGGTTGGCGGTTGAAGTGACACTTGAGCTGTTGAACAGGGATGAACTTACATTTGGTAGTCCACACTGACAGCATAGTAGTAGTAGTAGTAGTAGTAGTAGTAGTAGTAGTAGTAGTAGTAGTAGTAGTAGTAGTAGTAGTAGATCCAAATTGTCATAATGTTGCGGAGTTAAAGGCTGTGACAGAGACTTGTCTCATATTTGTTCTGGCAGTAACTTTATTGTACATTGTTTCCTACATATAGGCTTTACATTAAACCTATAACTAGAATCACCATAAACATTGCACGTGAAGTGTACATTATATTGAGATGTAATATAGTAATGCTGTAACAGACTTCATACTTCACTTATCAATCTCATCACTCTCATAATTATGATCCGTACTATATACTATACAGTCACACCGTCCACAAACCTACAACTTAAATGTGATAGTTTCAGAGCAGGAAACTCGTTATACGCTCGTATAGTGGCCACCAACATGTGGTTTGGGGTGGTGGTGGGTGGATAAGTAGTGGAGTGTAATTTAGTGGTATTATAATTATTTTTAGAGCTCGAAATAATAAACGACCGTTACGGCCGTTTACTAAGTCTAGCAACTAGTACAGACACTGTATTATATTTTATGTTTGAATTTGATATTAACAAACCAAATGTCAAAGTGGTCAAAGTGTCAAATTGGTTCAGTCAGATTTGTGACGTAGTGTTATGTTGTCCTTAAAGGGGTAGTTGAGTTTTGGTATAGAGGGCACTTCGATAAATAATATTTGTGTGAGCTAGTGAAAAACCAAGTTTTAATTTCGAAAAAGCACACATGTCTCAAAACAGAATCAACTTGAATTTATCAAAATCAGTTCAAAAACAGCTGAAATATACCATAAAGTATACCCGATTGGAATAAATGTTGGGTACTAACTTTATATCAATAGTTAAACAAAAATATTTTCAAATCCTACTCCATTTTGAAAATTATACCAGAATGGTTTTTAAATTGTTTTTGACGAACTCTCGATAGAATACTGTACCATTACCCGTAATTATATTCAGAATAGAAATTAGTCTGCCAGATGGGACCTTCAAATGATCGAGTAATTCACGCGCATGTGAACATTCAAAGATCTACACATTGATCTCGTCACGTGACACAATGCCATCCCTCAGAGAATCCACGTATATCCACTCCCCGGGGAGTATTCATTCCAAGCGGCTCATAGGCGTAGGAAAGATCTTCATATCGAGCTTCTGTATGCGTATACAGTTCGGTAAGGAGTAGTAATAGTATTAATGTAGATTGAAGGACGTAAAACTGAGCCCGATAAGACGACCGATGACCGATGAGTCAATTTCGACCTCGAGACCCCATGATTGGAAATCAAGCGTCCAACCACGTCACGCAGCAGACCAGATTAGGTCATACAATACCAGACCAGATTAGGTCATACAATACAATACAGTCAAACATGTGTAATAGTGACCGCCTATAGGGGAAACTTGGCCACTGTTGACAGGTGACCTTTAGAGACAGGTTCTTTGTTTTTCTGTCCAGGGGATCACTTTTAGTGGCCACCATAGGCAGGGTGGCTGCTAGACAGGTGGTATAGGTTTGACTGTATATTTCCTCACTGGAATAAACCGCGAGTATTAGTAACCCAATAGTCG
Source organism: Echinarachnius parma (assembly GCA_037951105.1). Lineage (NCBI taxonomy): Eukaryota > Metazoa > Echinodermata > Echinoidea > Clypeasteroida > Echinarachniidae > Echinarachnius > Echinarachnius parma. Next base: position 72,629 of record JBAMJV010005424.1, read on the forward strand.
ATATTTTTCAGTTGCTGCCAGATTTGCTGGAATCGATTCGCATGGATGGCGATCAATAGCTGCTATAGCCTGTACACACCTCGCACACATGCTCACCCATGATACGCTACGCTCTATAGTGTATTACTGACAGGTTTCTCGCAACTAAGCTTCCCTAAGCTCATTATAATAGTTATTAGAATCAGAATGAATTGATCCATTTCTATTCTCACATTGTCCCGAAGCTTACCATAATTCACGTAGGACCCACACATAACCGAGTTATGTCTCCTGGGAATAATATTAACCACTCATTTCAGTCTAGTTTAATTTAGCGCCAACACAATGTGATGCGTCTGGTATCGGATCGGAAGAAATAATATCATACACAGTATCCGCCGCAGACTTCGAGCGTATGTGCAAGTGGTTCAGCACATGTGTTTACAGATTTGGAGATTCCATTTGTAGGTAAGTAACTCTTGCTCATTTTTAATTTTTAAGGTATATGCATAATTCAGGACACGATAATTACGCACAAGTTTGGATACAAGACATGCCGTTTGTCAATATTATTAAAACATAATACACCGACGTCTTTCAGGTGTATTCTCATAACGATCATAATGTTATGTTTGTAGAAATTTGTGTTATGAGAACACAATTATAATACAATCTGTATTTTAGTGTATTATTTGGTGTTTGTATGTTTTTTGTTTGTTTGTTGTTGTTTTGTGTTTGTTTGTTTGTTTGTTTGTTGTTGTTGTTGCTGCTGTTGTTGTTGTTATTGTTGTTGTTTTTTTTGTTGGGGGGGGGGGGGGGGGGGGACTTGCAATGCTTGCAGGTCGCATGGACTTGCTAACAAGTATATACATGTACAATAAAGCAATACTATTTATAGATAAAGACAGGGAGGTATTTTAACCGAAAACAAATAAAACATAATGTGTACAAAGAATTTGTTTTCTTCAAATACCCCATTCACTGAGCATAACTAAAAATAAAGACTAGGTGGGTGGGGCGGGGGGGGGGGGGGGGGGGGGAGGGGGGGAGGGGGGGGCGGGGAGGTCGCCCAATCATCGTGATCGTTTACATGAATTTAGTTATTCTTCTATGGGGTCCCGTATTTACACTTATAATTACAATAAATGATGCGAGGATTATACAACCACGAATATATAGATTCGAGATCAAACTCGTTCCAAGGCATAGAGCTGTATAATTATATGCAACTCTATGTTCCAAGCATTTTTGTTGGTTTACTGACGTCTTTGTTTTATCTACTTCCAACTCCGGATGGAGTATTTTGGATGATAATCAACTATTAATCAATCATTATTTGTCATGTATCATGCATCTTAAGCTGAATAACAAGTTGTTGAGGTAACCCATTTGTCGATATGTCCGCTGTTTTGGCATGACTGTGAATAATGTAAATAATAATTATGCATAAAACTATTTTAAAATTTACCATTTTAGGAACGAAATGTTTGAAATATGTTTTTGCTGGTATTCCGAAGAAGAACAAAATCACCTGCAGGACCGGTAAAGTTGCTAGCTCACGCGTGATCGATGCGTGGAGTTAAGCCCTCCGCACACAGAGCCGACTCGACCCGATACGACTGGTTTTCAGTCGGTTCAAGCCAGTCTGAGATCATTCTAGGCCGATTCAACATGTTGAATAAGGCTACGACTGAGCGAAACCGACTGTAGCCTGACTGAAGGCCAGTCGGATCGGATCGAGTCGGCTATGTATTATGTTCGGACTGTCGTTGGTGTGCAGGCTGCTTGGATTTAAAGGGGTAGGACAGTTTTGGTAAGGCTGAACTTTAGTAACCAAACCTGGACAGTAACATTATAAACTAATAGTTATTACTCCACCATGCTCGAAAGGTATACAAAATTACAAACGACTAAGTAAAAAGCCGGTTATCGTTCAAAAAGAGCCATTAAAACACAAGAGGGCGCTCTCTAAAAAGGCATTAGTTTCAACCATTTTTCATACAAAATTTTGCATGTGATGTTTTATTGAAATAATGATTAAGTAGATAGATCATCAACAACTATTTAAAAAACGCTTTTGAACATTTTTGAAAAAGTGTAAGCATTTTTTTTAATTTTTTGAAAAAATCTAATTATTTGGGCCCCAAATAATTATAAGATCAGATATATTTATTGATATTTCAGCCGTTTCTGGACCGATTTTGACCAAATAAAGTTTATTCTGCCATTAAAATTGCACGTTCTCTCAAATTCGACACTCAGTTTTTCATTACCTCACAACAAAATTGTGATGTGCAGCGCGCTCTCTACCAAAACTGAACTACCCCTTTAAGCCTTATCGCGTAGCTATCTGGATGCAAGCTACTAGATAACTGCGCTGTATTCATGACAGCATCTACACAATCTACTTTCAACAATAACGATTGATTGAATCAAATTAAATAGTTAATTATGCAACGCAAGCAAACCCTAGTATACGATGTTACACCTTTTAGTTGTCTTTGGTTCTGTAAATACGTATAATCCACGTACTATTTTTTTTTAATTAGTACTTAAAAATGAAAGAGTAACAAACGTTGTTTTTATTAACACCAGTGTATCTGTTTGAGTGTATTATGAATTATTATCTCAACCCGTGAATATGTTTCCAGTTCGATCGCCGTTAATGTATCCTGCAGTGTCATTAGAAGGTGATAAATGAACGGAGAAAATCGATGGCAAGCGATATTCCATTTTGGTCTACGGTACGTAGCCTATGTACATGATGTACTAGTTACCGACGAAAATACCCATCTATCAAAACAATTATATTATTTACGTAGATGGGTTTGGGCCGTGAATAAAGGAAAATCGTTAGACTACTACAGTATTACATCGGCTATTACAATCCTGATTTGTATTTGTAATCGATATAGAAGTATGCTTCAGCATTGTTGTTTTAATAACATATAATTTAGTTAGAGAAAACATGGTGTTGTTTGTCTTTGTAGATTTTTCAAGTGACGATGCATGAAGTAGTACATGCATGTACGTACTAAAATAACGACATTGATTAACCCTTTGCGCCCTGGAAGCTCGTGTGTTGGGAGGCCTGGGGGGGGGGGGGGGGGTGATGGGGCAGTGAGACAATTATTGTCTCTTCTGGAAATTACTAACCCCTAACAGATACACGCCATCCCAAAACAAAACATATTATACTTATATATAAACTTGACATTTATTTGGGTATATGCACAGATTATTTCTTATAACAATTATTTCGTTTTCAGTCGCCATGATTTCAAAGAAAAATACGTGACAATTAATACCAAAGTATCCCTTTAAAACATGACCTTGCCCTTTAAAAGAATGAGGACATCTGCTATCTATCGGTCATGTGAATGTAAATAAAATATCCGAATGTCAATGTGAATAAAATCATGTTGTTCTATGATCAACTTGGGTGTGATGACAGATTGGGCGAACGCCAGTATGTTGAGCGAGTGTTGATTATTTTCAACGTATGTATATATCATTATTTTGTAAATTATTTTCATAATTGATGCGGCGATGCGGCAGCTATTCAACAGTTAATGTCATATTTTCATATTGAGGGCCAATAGGTATATCCTTGAATGCAAGTAGAAATTGTCAATTGAGTATTGTCACTCGAACTTTTGTCCAGGGGTCCGGGACTCGAACATTTTAGAGAAATTAAAACAAGTCGTACGGATATTACGACCCTTGTCATTTATTTATTTTGTTATAAGTGGCCATTTTTTATTCATGTTTAGTTATTTAAAAGAAGTTCTCAACCTCATGCAAACAATATTATACAGGACAATGATACCCCTCCCCAAGATAACGAACCGACAGAATAACAACCATTTAAATAAAAAGAACCTTCATTTCATTTATTTCATTTCATTTATTTAGTTTTCGTTTCCAACATATACATTACAGTCGCATAGAACATTATAATTTTACAATTGAAATCCAAATATGAGAAAATGATTCATAAAACTAATGGTTGGAAATGGAGAGCGCAGATAAAAAGCGATGCTTGTAAAATGCAGCGCTATCAGATTAATTATTACAGTACTTTATACTACAAAAACTAAATACGTACGAGAATTAAAAACCTTACAAGAACTAACTTATACGAACAAATAAACGTATAACCACAAATGGAATTTTCGTATATATAATAGTGACAAAATGAAAATAGCAAAGAAAGAATAGGGTTTCTCCGGGATCCCAGATAAACCGCTACTTTCTTTCTTTCATTTATATTATATAATTCTGGTCAGTTTCGTTAATATTTTGATCTTCAGCGGGACTTTTTGACTTGCATTGTCGATGGCTGTTGGTGTGTGTCAGACTGTACCATATAGTGCTTGCTTGATTAATCATGTCAATGTTGTATATTGTCTCTAACCTTCGTCATATGTACATTTTCATTGATAGGTGGTTGTTTTAAAACCTATTTCAAATTGTACAAATCCGAGAGGGGGTGGATTAAGATTACAGAGAAAGCTAGACACGTTGAAATAATACATGTACTATGGTGGGTACACAGAGAAAATTAGGCTGTGTACACAACAAACCTATCCATTGTGTCAAATTTTATATTAAATTGTCTCGACACATTGTATTTGGTGACTGCATACACAATAGATGTATGGTTGTCATAACAATGATATTATATGCAGATAACCATGGCGCCCCATGGCGACTTGGTAAAGATAACAATAAGTCATTTAACTTGAAACGGGGAGCTGGTTTGCGTGGGAAGTTACAACACTATAACTACATAACATCAGAATGTATTATTTGTAATGTTTTAACTCTAGTATTGCCGATAGTGCAGCTGTTCAACATACAAACACTTCTCTTGATCTTGAAAATAATATCCAAAATTGTGATTCCGTTCATTTAGTATAGTTCATAACAAACAGTATTTTACTATAAAGTTAGTTGTACATTAAAAATTAGAAATGTACAATACGAATATATACACGATATAAGTACATTTCTGAACCAAACTATATAGTATATTGCTCAGTGAATGTCTGACTTAAATTAGACATTCATTGAATAGCCTACTAGTATTACAATTATAGGAATATTATATATGTATCACTAAAGGGCTAGGTTCTTAAATAATGAAAGAAACAGTATACATATCCTAACTGGTGGTGGAGGGAATATCACTGTATGTTCCTCTCCGAGGGATTTGAAATGCTATTGATGGGAAGATTATAAGTCCGGGACGTAGTCGAGGGACTTATTTTCTTCACGAAATATCATTTCGAATTCCGAGGGAACATTCCATGATTTTCCCAACGACAAGTTACCATCTGTTATATTATATGACAAAATTAACACATCTTTACACTTTTAGCCTCTCTGAGCTCGATTAGAAAATGTGGCTTTTCGAAGTAATATGTTGACAAGTCATTGTGACGTCATAATAAAATCTCTCTCTCTCTCATTGTGACGTCATATAATATCTCTTGCAGCATGCAATATAACACCTGCAATCGATAGCATCGCTTTCATTGTTTGCCATAGGTCTAAACGAAATTTCTCCTCTATCGATATATTGCGGCTCTTCCATGCGTGTAATATAACAAAATGTGTTAACATCACATGGCTCAGGTTGGCCAATCAATGACTCGTATTTGATCAAGTCAGATAACATTATATGATACGTTTTAAGCCCCACACAAATCGGAAATGCTATAGTCAAAACAGTAATTTCAAAATCAATCTTATATTTAAAATGCCATTGTCGGACCAAAATAAACCCACTGTTCGGATGTTGTCAGCCATGGGTATAATCTGAACTGCCAAATAACAGTACAGTGCAGGTCCGTAGCCAGGTGGTGGTGGGGTGCGTTGGGTGTTTACGCACCCCCCCCCCCCCCCTTCCCAGAAAGGTCCACTTTGGTATCGGTCTCAACTCAAGTCAATGGTCCTCGGTGTCGGCCACGATTGGTCTCGGTCCCGTATTTGCAAATTACGCACCCCCCCCCCCCCCCCGACCCCCCAATCCTGGGCTTCGAGCCTGCAGCGTAAATTATATCCATTGCCCATGTAGATATCATTGCACATAATAACCTTGCTACGTATACGCATTCTTTGAAGGGATATTTTTGATTAATTGAAAGGTGAAACTTGTCAATAGCATCATAAAATTGCTAGTCGAGGTTGTATAATACTCTTATACTTGCATATTGCATTTCCTCTGAGTAAATACATCCGGTGCCTAATTGTACTGTTGTATGCAATGTGGTAATTATATATCATTCTGAAAATCGTTCCTTGAAAATAGTCATAAATTGAGTACAGACCTTGATTGAATATGTTTACATTGGAATCAATTTACTTGCTGATATATTCCACTGATTATGTTGTTTTTTAGAGAGTATTGTATTAACAAATCAGAAGGATTACTTTGAATTTTCGATGCTAAAGAAATTTGATATTGTCATTGAATCAGTGTTTTAATTGGTATCCATGCACTGATAATGGTGTTTTCACTCAGCGACGTACGGAGCATTGAACGACGCGAGAGCGATATAATTGCCCCTACCGCCGCGCTCAAACAATTCTCGTTTACAAGCAGTTTCGCTAATTCGGTGAACGCGGACGTACGTTCGTAGATTGCATGGCGTCACCACTCGTTGTCCACAAGCAATGTATAGGCAATGCATGGCTGGCTTGTATTGTTGACACGCCATCATATAGATTTTCTATGTACTATGTGCGCACGAAGGGCGCAAACAATTTCAGCTGGCAGCGCACTACACGTGCGAGTGATTGTTCCTCGCTACAAGCGCGCTGATTGGTTGTTGACCATAGAGCTGTATCAAGCGGTGGCATAATGACCAACGTAATTCTGACCAAAGCACGTCAGTGATTTCAACCCAAGAACGGTCGGCCCGCTGTTACTATAGGAAATTCTCGATTTTGCACACGAACCGCAGGATTTTCCGTCAGCGTTGAGGTTGCGAAAACAAATGAGCACGGACTGTGAGTAGGAGCCATTTGTTGAAATCATACACAACAATGACTTTAGGTATTATTTAAGTTTTCCATTAACTTTGTAAACAATTCAACCCAAATCAATTGGACCTTTCTTTTACTTGTCCCTTATACCTTGTTATTTGGCTTATAGTAGCAGTAGAATTATATGGATTTAGATTGTTCAAATGCCCTCCTATAGGAGGGCATTTATAATTATAATTATAGAGATATCTATGATTAAATGCAAAATAATGGAAGGTGGGAACGCTTCGCGATGGTATAGTCCAAATCAATAGGCAGTAGGTGATAACATCTTACATAAATATTCACCCTTTTTTTTCTATGAAAATATCACACATCATTCAGAATAAACCTACGATGATATTGGTATATAGGCTTGGAGCAGAGAGGCGGGACGAATCTGATTGGAGTCTCAAGTATCCCTGGAGGTATTGTGTCAATTTGTTGGCATTTCACCCATCTCGAGCCCAGTTGATAGTGGACTGTGACATACTTGAGAACACTATTCTATTATATATTACTCATTGGTAGAAAAAATGAACTCGAATTCGATGATATGATTAGAGTGGGGTCTTGCGACCTATTACGAGCGCTCCATGTTCTCAGCGAGTATATGATGCGCGATTGACAGATACCTTTAAGAACGCCATGCTGGTCTGCCTATTGCTTCCCGGGGTGATCACAATTAAAATCACGCCGGTGTGTGTCACGATGACCCCCTTTGCGTTCACTCCTCTTCAGCATGTTTAGTTGCAGGGGCGTATAGCCGGGACCGATCCCATCGGTAGGGGAGGGGACAGTTAGGGGTGTGATTGGGGGGGGGGGGGGGTGTGTGATTGGGGGGGGGGGGGGGGGCACACAATGAGGATATACCATTTTGTGCCAATAAAATGAACTGAAAATTTGAATTGTGAATTCATATTTGTTTTGGTTCCATATTGTCCCCTTAACTTTGTGAGGGAAAGGTACAGTGTAACAACGGACAGAAAGTAATTAATGTCCACATGGGGCTTTCGCCCCCTTACCCTAACCCTAACCCTAACCCCCCTCCCCCCCCCCCCCCCCCCACCCAACCTATCCACATACACCACGGTTCAGTCTACATTCAACTCAACGATGTTTTCCTCTCCTATTCAAGTCCACTACATCTTTCATGCATTGTTCTATAGCAAAGCGGGTTTTTAATTGACCAAGCATCTGTTGAACAGTCTGTTATATGATGAAGGTCACGTGCCCACATTCTCATGCAGAGTCTAACAGAGAGAGTAGAGTTGTTTGTTTGTTCATTACACCATAGACTTACTGATTACACGAATGTTGCAGAGGAGAACACAACACAGTATTGATATTTATCGGCATATAAGTAACACAGCGGAATTTCACTTTTAATTGTGACGCGGATTATTTGTTTCCTGCTTTATGATAATTATAATGCTGGACTAGTAATCAATGATAATGGAAAATGGTGATATAATTATCTCCAACTTATAAGTGGCACGTCGTGGTTAACACATTTCACGTGTTTTTCTTCTTTTTATTCACTTATCCATCTCCCTCCAGTGTGATGCCCGATTTGTTCAACAAGTGATGTTTGGTATACACTATACTTGCTTCATCCGAAGTGTAGTCACCTGTTCGTGTATAGAACTCGCCGCAAATCTCTGATTGAGATTATACACCCCCCAAAAATGTACGTATTCCTTTTTTTCATTATCTTATTCGACTAATCATTTTGAGTATATAATAATTAAACCGTCTTGCTTAACTTTGGAAATGTTGAGATCGATTGATGAAGAATAATTATTTCACAAGAAAAGAAATGTCAAACGTAAAAATGATTTGCTAGAAATGTATGATATTTCACTTACATAAATGTAAATTAAAGGGATTTTTAAAGAATAAATAAAAGCGTCGTTCATAAAGAATATCCTACTCTTCTTGTTCCAAATGAAGAAAGGGTAATATAAATGGTGTATACTAATACAAATGAAATACGATTGTATGAATTCGAAGACAGCTATAAATCTTTTGACCATTAATTGTGTTTGTCACCGTCAGTTTAATTTTTCTATTTCTGAAGACAAATATATACAAATATATACAAATCGGTGATATTTATTTCAGTATTCAAATGAAATAGCACCTTGCAGTTGTTCTTCAGCCTAATATGATACTGTTTTTTTTTTTTTTTTTTACTTGCGTTTATATTGTCCTGGTCTGTATTTTGCTTGTACATTTCGGTAAATCATGCGGAAGGAATTTTCCTGAATTAGACCTCACTGCATTTATCATGTTTATCCTTTTGTGGTATTTTTGATCAATATCGCAGTTGTTTTCTTTTTTTCAAAAATGGAAACAGATGTTCAATAAACTTATCGTGAGGTCAATGACACACTCATTTTGTTTTCCAATATTTATTATGTTCACCTCAAATGCGAGCTCAACAATGATTTCTTTTGTGCACACATGTTATTATTTTTAGTCTGATTTAATTATGTTAATCTTGAAATCTACTATGAATAGTTAATGAATTCCTCCTTACACGTTGTTTCACGTATAGTGTATGTCAAAAAACACACACATTTGAAATTTACTGTTAATGAAGACATGTATTTCAAAGATAAAACTGCAGTAATACAATCGATATAGGAAACTATAACAAGTTAAATTCATCACAATACATTTTCAGTCTTGAAACATGTACGAACCTTGGGGAGTTGGTATTATTTTGAATAACGTGCTCGGCCAAATGCCATTATTTTTTTAATCACTTTGTCTCAGAGTAGAATAATGATAACTTCTGCAACATAACGCATTACAAGTCATGATGGCTTGCACCATTATAAATCATTTGATACGGATATTTTTCTGATATTGTAGTCGTATGGATAAAGAGTGCATTTTTACACTGAATTATTATGAACTGAACTATCATTCTTCTTTTGTGATGTTTCTTCTTTGTATATACTTACAACAACAACAAATGGTCACGATGTGTTTTGATGGTAAAAATAGTATGCTGAATGGGCGAACCTTTCTTTTATTTTCAATTTCTAACAGCACATATAGACATATGTCATGTATGTGATATGCGCGTATAAATACGACATTATTATTATTACCAAACAAATCAAACAATGAATCTGAATCCAACAAAATGGTGTTGATGAATGGCATTGTTTTCTCCCACCTCACTCACATAGCCTCAAAAACCACTCTTTTTAGAACGTTTGTACCCATTTACCAACATGTTGTTTTAGTGAGTACGTAAACAAAGCATAAAGAGCATTGCCACCCCTCCCTGGGCATTGAAGATATTGCCCCCACATATCCCCTACTGCCTGCAGGGGCGTAGCTAGCGAGAATAAGGGAGGGGGGGGGGGGGCTAGGGGCACGCCCCAACAATCATATGCCCCACCAATAAAAGCATGTTTGCGGGGACAAATATGCTATTGGAACAAAGGAAATCAACAGAATCATAGAATTCTTATTCATTTTCGGGCAAATGGAATGCTGAAGGCCTTTTTCCTTCTTTGTTGTGAGATCCTGTGCCCCTTCATGAGAGTGCACTGCCCCCGCTGCCCCCGTGACTACCATTTCGGGTCTAGGCTGCCCACTCATGGTTTTGCCCCCCTCAGACCAAGTGATGCACGGTTTAGTCGGATTTTAGTAATGGACAGGCAACATCTTGTAGAAGCTCCATTAGATGTTGAATATTATATATATTATGATATTTATAATTGATTATAAATTATCAAGTATTATGGTGTAAATATTCAAGTTGAATGAACGCCAACATTATAAAACAACAACAACTTTCCCCCTCTCAGCCCGACCTTCCCATGTATCTTCATCTTAACTTCCCGTTCGAGCATATCTTCGCATCATTTAATTGGAATGTCATTGCCCAGGTGAAAAAGGCAACAGCCACGGGCGTCAAATTCGCTGCCCTAAATTGTCGATATATTTAATTTATTGCATTACATACTCCATAAAGTTGAACCGCAAGACGACACGTGTTTTGGTTTCATCTATCTAGCATGTCCCGTGTTCGTACATCTACTGGAAGATATTACCAAGGAGGTTATATTTGAACCTTCTTGATATTACGAACAGTGTGTACAGTTTGAAACAAATGCATTGTACCTATACATTATGTTGGGAAGAGGGATAAAGACATTCCGGAGTGTAAAATTAGGTTAACCCCTATATAGATATGTAATACTTGTTGTTTATATTTGTAATGTATCTAGCACGTCCGATATTTACACGTCATCTAGAAGATAAGAGATGGTGTTCAAAATTTGATCACTTGCCGCTGCGATATATATAGTTTGTATATTATGAACAACGGGGCAAGGCCTTTTCCTTTGACGATGGATGGTGAAACTAGGCTAGTCCAATGGTATTGTTTTTGTTCCTCAAGTTGATATGAGAGGCAAAATTTAAGTAACAATACAAATGCACTCTCTTAAATTCTAGGATTTATTTTTAACTCAAAATATGTTATTATTATTATTATTTTTTTTATTATATAAGCCAGACTTGAATTAGTGACAATACCTTTTAATGTAATAATAATAAGGCGTGAGGCTTATATAGCGCATAAAATAATCATTGTATATATATTATTTTAAGATTTCTAGATAACTATACAGATAGATATATAGATAGATATATACATAGATAGCTAGATAGATAAACATATAAATAGATATATATACAGATACATAGATAGATAGATAGATGATAGATAGATAGATAGATAGATAGATAGATAGATAGATAGATAGATAGAAAGATATATATTTTTTTATATAGATAGATGAATAGAGATAGGAGGATGGGGAGAAGAACGCTAAATGAAGTGGACGAAGCAAAGGGAGACGCCGAGTTAAAATATAGGAACGGTCTAAAAGCATGAAAAGAGAGATGACACACTTAACGGGGTGAACGTTTGTGAGACCGCCATCGTAAAGGTCATAATATGTATATTTAATATGAAGATAATTATGCGGTCGTATTCCTACTATGAATAAAATATATTATCGCTATAAAACCACTTCCACCTCGATCATAACACCTTTTACTGAATATTTTAAAAAAATTTACAGCAAATGTGGGCACTTCAACGCCATGGTGTCAAATAAAAAAAACTTGCCCATACGTATGCATGTGACATGCTTGGGTAATATAAGCATAGGGATGAAGAATGACGTTTTTTTTTTTTTTTTTTTTTTTCATTTTCCGTTTTGAAATTTAAATCGTATCTAAAACTCATCGATGTTTTGTTTTGTATTGATATGAATACAATTATAAGACCTTTCACTCAGTGACACGAATACTTTAAGATGATGAACCAAACAGTCCAGCTACTTATAAAGATAATAATATGCTGTACAATTAATGGCAAATACACCGACCATTTTTTTTTCAGGGAAAGATGACATAAAGATGTTATGCTTTACTTCATTCTTTGTGTATATATTTTGTAGTGATTATTCGTTCAGGAATTATTTATCATTTAGTCATTCCTAAAAGGGATTCCGGTGATAATAATGAAATTAATTTTGCCAATTTTTTTTTTGGAGGGAGGGGGGGGGGGGGGGGGGGGCAAAACTATCAATTAAAACATAACATGCTAGATGTGGGTGTACATTACAAATACTGATTTTCGTCGAAAAATCGATACTATAATTATAAACGTAAGTAATACTTCCCTGCAACCTGTATAATTCGTATATATTGGGCTATTGTTAGACATGTATACGTGGAGCACGAGTGTTAATTCTTCCATTGCTAGTACATTTACATGTTGTGCAATATATACCACAAACATAAGTCTAGACGTCTATGGAGTTTTATATTTGGTATCATTAGGGTTAATGCATATCCATGCGTGTTTAATTTAATACGCTGCTCGAAATATCACGCCTTAAATGCATCAAAATTAGCACCTCAGTTCGGAAAGTGTTCATAATTATACTTAGCCTAGCACATCGCAAGGTCACATGAAATGTCTTCCACTTGTGCCTGCATTTCACGTTATTACATTATCTCCATACGAAGTGGAAAATCGGCCAACCCATATTTTGTTAACATGACCGCATCATTCAGCATGTCTAATGTGTAATGTTTATTTGACGCGAGCATACGGGTATGTTTTTGCAACGGCCCCGGGTGAGGTCCTTCGCCCGGTTATCACCTAACATTTTGTCATAATTGTTTGTATCTAGAGGACAACGCTAAGGATGTTTTACCTTAAATGAGAATAATACAAACAAAATAATAATTCAGTCCGATAATAACATGTTGATTTTCACCAAAAAGTACACGATTTTACACAAAAATTAGATGAAATTGCCTTAATGTGAGTTTTAACTTTTCCAGAATACAGGAATTTAAAAAACTCTAAGGTTGTGGTTGCGGCAGCCACTACGAATCTCACCTCTCCCCCTCAATTCGTACGCCTATGATACGGATACGGATACGAGACTCACTACGCCTCTGTACTGAAATTGTATATCTTTAGATACATTTTTAATATATTTTTGCTCATGGACCTCGGCCGCCCCTCTCGTATGTCTAGTAACTATGTTAATTATGTACAGACTTACAAATGGTTGATAAATTGTGTATTTATGTAAGCGACAATGCAAGAACTACTTTCTAAATCATGCTTTCATTATGTTTTTGCTGAATACGAATCGCCTAGCTAAGAACACGAAGAACAACATCACAAATAACTTAAATGGATAGTAAAGTAATGGTTTAGAGGGCGCTTCAAGAAATATTTTGTTTGGGGTAATGACAAAAAGTAGTGTTAAATTTGAAAGAGCCCTGTAACTTAGCCGTTTATATATGTTTTTTTCCCCTACCATCATTCTCGCATCATTTACAATTTACAAGTTTCGTTACTAACATTCGGTTCGACCAGAACATTACTGTGGTATCCCTTTAATATATAATGTGTCACATCCTGTGGTGGGGATAATAAAACACCCTCTCTTTATTTTGCCCGGTTTGTCACTATAACCGAAGTGTGTCTTTTAATATTATATAATGATAGAGTATTTCATTCAACATTGCATACATATTATAGGCGTATATTTCCACGCAAATATCTGCATTGTCAGCTAAAGGATTATACATATTGGAGTATTCGATCTCCGACGTAAACTGGGGATACGGTGATGTGAACACATCGCACCACTGACTGTTCCCGCATGGGTATCCTAGCTCCCCCTGAGACCAGCCTCACTTTGTTTTCGCTTCAGAAAGTGTCGTCGTTCAGGAGGGAAAAGGGGCAATTTTCCTTAATGAGGAGTTATTCTTATTCAAGTAGTCTGCCCACAGACAGGTTTAAACTCATCATGATCAAACTTCACTCCTAAGTGATCTTTCTTTAAAATGTGCATAATAATGACCCTTGTGTCACTGAGTTAATGAGCATGTTACGTTCCTTCCGCGATGTCCTCTTGGTCGTTTCCCTTCAAGTCTGCCTTCTATAATTTCCCCAGTGTCGGGTACAAAATAATGTTAGTGGAAAAAATGTCAAAGGAAATAATGTAGGAGGTAAAAATGTCAGTGGAAAAAACATCAGAACGACAAATATCAGTGGAACAAATACCGAGGTACAGTAATTTCTTGTCCTCTGACAATTTTGTCATTTACATTATTTCCTCTGTTTTATTTTCCCACTGGCGTTTTTACACGGAGCCATCCCCCCCCCCCCCCTCCTCCACTCCTCCACTCCTCCACGTTGGAGAAACAATGACACCAATGTTATTTTAAAGGGAAAGTTGAGTTTTGGTAGAGAGGGCGCTAGACTACTTAATTGGTTTGTGAGGCAATGAAAAACTGAGTGTAAAATTTGAAAGAGCATAATATTTAAACAATAAAATCATCTTTGTTTGATCAAAATCGGTTCAGAAACGGCTGAAATATCCATAAATATAACAATTTGTAATAAACCCGGGGCCCCGGGTTTATTAGAGAATTTTGAACCAGCCGTTAAAAATTCAAAAAAATGCTTCCTCTTTTCAAAAAGTTACAAAATAGGTATTTAAATAGTTGTTGGTTATTTCTCTATCTAATCACTATTTCAACAAAGCATCACATGCAAAATATTTTATTCAAAATGGTTGAAACCGATGAGTGTTTAGAGAGCGCCCTCTTACGTTTTAACGGCTCTTTTTGAATGATAACATGATCTTTACTACGTCATTTGTAATTTTGTTCCTTTCTAGTTATAACTATTAGTTTGTAATGTAATGATGCAGGTTTTGGTTACTAAAATTCAGTTTCACTAAAACTGTACTCTCCTTACCAGAACTCAACTATCCCTTTAAGCTACAATCTGATACCCTCTTTCACTCGAAACCTCCTTCCCTTCTACCCCCTCCTCATCTCAATCTGCATTCTCTGTTTGAGGAAACCCTTGCTACGCCTATGGCTTTCCTTGAACTTCCAGACACCTTCCTAATTAGGCGGCCGATTACTTCTTCATTACGGCGCCATCAAATGAACCGCGATTGACTCTGATGGGATGCAAACTAGAGTGTTTTGTTTTGGCTAGGGGTAAATTGGGACGTAACACTCCGAAATTATTATTAACTTTGATCCGTGAGGGATTTTAAGAAAGTTATTCGACCAACAGGCACAGTCAATAAAATAATTATGATGTTAAGGTATACTAATTTGAATTTTAGCGTCATGACTGCTACTAATTTTTTTTAGGCAGATAAAGAGTGGGTATGTTCTTCAAACTGTTTCTTTGTTAATTCATTTATTTAAAAATATTGCAATGAACTAAATTCTTGTATTTATTATGCAAGTAACTGTGTTCATGATTTTATTATTGTATTGTATGCATTATAATGTGTTGAAAATGTGGAAAATAACTAAATCAAATCAAATAAATCAAATCAAACGCAATCATATTGGCCAAACTAACTAATGAATATTGTTGAACAGGTATTATAAAGGGTTTGTGTGATAAAATCCTATCCTTTATATTATTAAATGCAGAAATATTGATATAAAACTTCAATTTACGCCGCTATTATGCCACTGAAATTGGGCCTAAATTCACCGCTCGTTCGCCCCTCTCCGCCGGGCCGGTATGTATTGGTCAACAAGCCCGCATGTCGTGCATGCGTGCTTGCAGCGTTTACGCCATTGAATTGAATCTATGGTAAACATATTGTTTTCATTTCGAACATTTGATTGCTTAGAATAAAACAGTTTTTCAAAAAATATGTACATTAACATATAAGTTTGATATGATATATTCTTTCACATGGTAGGTGTTAAAAGCGTATTTTTCGTTTGATGCGAGTTGGCCGTTTTCTAACTCTGTTCTTTAGCTTTAAAATTAAATAATAAATAGATAGTATAAGTTATGTTGTTATACTTTGGCAAAGGCTACTCCACTTGTAAACCGTTATTATGGACATGCATTAATTTGCAGGGCACTACTTTTATTCATGTATATACTTTTGAATTATTTGTTATTATGGCGTATATCATTTGAATGAATGCTATCAATACAAAACAACAACAAGAACAAAAAAGACCTTCATCCAGATAGACACTGGTTATGCCACTGTGTGGCCCCTTTGCACGTTTATATATTCACATTGTACAAAATTGAAGAGCTTAAAGTTCCAAAAGGCACTAAATCTACTTTCCATAAAAATTGAGTTAACGATATCAGTACATTAATAAGCTACGTATAGATATCTAGAAATCTAAATATGCTAAACAAATTACACAATCAAAATTAAAATATGGAACTTTCCATTGGCATATTACCATAGGCATGTGTACAAAGTTGAACAAAGAAACCCGCTTTTCTCCAAAGTCTAACAAGTATATTTAGCGCCTTTTGGAATTATGCTCCTTCAAATAATATTGATAGGTAAGTTTAGAGCACACTATTGATCTCTTTGTTCTCTATGTTAAAGGGATCTATTAACTTTGTTGACATGTGCAAGACTGACAGAGGGTTAATAACGATTTGTATTTATGTAATCTAATATGAAGAGCTCACTTCCAAAAGGCGCTAAATCCACTTTCCATAAAAAATTGTGTTAACGATATATAGATCTACATGTATAATCTACGTAGCTATCTAGGAATCCACATTTTACGACAAATAACTCACTCAAAATCAAAATATAGAAAGTTCAATTTTCATATTCCCATAGGAACGTGTACAAAGTGGGACAAAGAAACCTGTCTTCCTCGGAAATTGAAAAAGTGGATTTAGCGCCTTTTTGGTTGAAAGCTCTCATATGTACACTGAGTGATATGTGTGAAGATTGCATAGTTAATTAATGTCATATGACCGAGTAAGGAGCGAAAGGGCAACACTGATAGTTGCTAACTGGTACAAATGTAAAACATCTCCCATGTAGATTTTGAAATCCGAACACATCAATCATAGATAACTAGAGAAATTCGGAAACCCAAACAAAAGGTATGTAAGAACCGCAACAGTTCTAAGGAAGTTTTGTGGATTTTGACAATGTTACTAAATCCCTTTAAAACTCTCAAATAATAACATAATTATCATCTTATAATGCGCGTTAAAAAAATAATATTCTGGATCCACATGAATATGTTTATAGTTGTGTGCAATCCATGCATAATTGTTCCCTTTTTCTGCTTTTCATGCAGGGTAGGAGCGTGGGGCCTAGAGGACGGAATGGCGTCCAAATGTTCGAATGACGTCATAACAGCGACTGATCATGTTAACAAATTCCATCGATATACAACAAAGAACTCATCGATATGGATGACGTCATAACAACCGCCCATATTCCAAATGGTTATCGGTAGACGAAGAAGAACACATCGATATGGATGACGTAATATCAACAGCCTGTCATCAAAAGCACGACTATCCACGCTAGCCATCAGCAGATGAAAATTACATTGGCATTGCATACTAGATGTAGATGTCGTCATATTAACCATAACGACCGACCAGGAGCAGAACCATCGATTTAAATTGCTGGATTACTTATACACTATTCGCGGCTGTGTGAATGAATAGTTGAAACAACCGTGCGGCCATATCGAAACCCGAGATGTACTTTCCTGGTTGTTGTATAATGATGACCCAATATTAACGCGTGCACATTCATTTAAACAATTAACTTAGCGTGAATGATGTTGTCATGACAGTTATGACAGTACAATGATGTCAGACGCTGGTCCCATTTCTTTGGGAAGATACCTTATCTAGTGATTTACAATATCGATTGGCAGAACGTACAAACAGGCGGATAACAGCGAGATGTCACATGTGGCGCCGGCAAGCATCCGTCAGCACAGGTGTTCAAGGAACTATTTGAATTGAGATCTCGGTATGACCTTCTATGTGAAGTCTCAACTGACGTAACTAAACTATGAACATGTTTTGTCTTTATGTGGAATATTATTATATTCAATATAAGCAATACCGTCAACATATTATGTTGTTGTTGTTGTGGAAAAGCAAATAGCAGACGCAATTGTGCGAACATGTACCTGATGATAATTGTTTTATTCATGATCTACTGGAATATCTTGTGTAATGTGTTAAATCTATAGAAAGTACATCATCTCGTAAACAATGGAAATAGAACATGTCTAAATTCAGTAGTAAATCGCAAAAGGACACTATACTACGTTCATCATAATCGCATTAGTTCACCATCGAAAAGTCTCGATGATGCGTGTAATCTATTCGCAAGGGCCCTGGAGCGATGGCGACAAATTAACCACCTTTGAGCTCTGATGAAGGGAACAGAATTCTTCGGCGGTCACAAAAGGGCATAACGTCAAGATCAGTCATATTCAGACTCGAGAGGAGCACTGTAATATGATATGTAGGTATCTATAGAGGTAATTATTGTAACGATCTACGTTTATCTAATTATGGACGTATTTATCAATCGGAGATGATAAAGTTCATGTTAATTTTTTATCGACAACACCTCATGACAATTTATGTCGAATGGTCGAATTATACATTGGAATATTTGTTTGTAATAGCTTGCTGGTTTTGTTCTTTAAAAACAGCTCTATTCAGATTATCTGGGAAAATAAACATGATGCCTAATTGACTGTGGACGAGTTTGGGGACTAAGCAAACGTTTTTCGCAGAACTGGAAAAGTAATAACAGCTATTGCATGAGAGACCATTCAATGTGGTTAAGTTAAAATGTGATAGAATTGTGAGGTAAATCAGCGCAAAACACTGAAATAAGAAGAAACGAATTGCATGGAAATTGTCAAAATAGTACAAATTAAATCAAAAGTATGTCAAGATCTTCAAGGAGGACATGGCTCATGTTCCGTCAAAGTCAGAGGTTGGGCATGTGTGGTCCACTAACAAGTGGCTCACCAATGGCCCGGTCACCATTACTCGAATCCGAATTCCGCGGTCGTTGCCATGGTTACTCACCTTTTCTGTCGTCATCCTGTCACTCTTGCCCGCGACGGTATCGGGAATCACGACGGAACTTTCTTGCCCCGATGGCTGTTCTTGCGACATTGTCAACGAACTCGTTGACTGCTCCGGTAGGGGGTTCGACTCATTGTCCCTACTGTTGTCGAGCGAAACCCGGTTGCTCATGTGCCAGGACAACGCCTTCCAGTGGATATCTCCTGGAAACTTCAACGTCACCAATCTGAGACGACTACGGAAGCTGTCGCTCGCCAATAACCGCATCGCCGGTGTTTCTAAGGGATCCTTCGCGAACCTCGTGAAAATAGTCCATCTGGATATGAGCGGTAACGTTCTCTTTCGCATTCCACACGACATACGCCATCTGAAATCTCTCAACGAACTTGATTTAAGTAATAATCATATAAGAACGGTGACCTGTTTTGCCTTCCACAATAGCTCAAGATTAGAAGTACTGCTCTTGCCGCACAACCTAATTGATATACTTGACTCACATACATTTACCAACGTAAAATATCTACAGGTTCTTTCGCTTCAGAACAATTCGATTAGCAATATCAGCAGCGGGATGTTCTCGAAAACAAGATTCCTAGAAGACCTCGATCTATCTAGGAACCGTCTTGGCGAATATCCCGTCAATGTGAGCGACTGGTTTCAAGAAGAAGACGTGTCATTAAAACGATTACTGTTGAATAATAACTACTTGACAGAGCTAGCAGACGATTCATTCCATGACCTAACGTCGCTGGAGACACTATATATTCACTCCAATTTGTTAACTCGCCTGGATCCGTATGTCTTTCATGATTTGCAATCATTGCAAACACTTTTGGCCAATTACAATCAGATTGAAGCTTTGCCTTTGCAACTGTTAAAACAGATGACTAGATTAGAGATCGTTGACTTCAGTAATAACGCGCTTTACGACATTCCACCAGGAACCTTTTCCACAAACATGGACATTGGTGTTTTGAACCTTGCTGGGAATCAGCTGAACAATGTTGAATGGCTTTTGCATGGCCCAACAACAATTCGAGAACTATACCTCTCGAATAATCAGATCAGTTACATTCATGACTCGGTTTTTATTTTTCTAACACATCTGCAAGATCTTCAATTGCAGAACAACCTATTGGAGACTCCCCCTGGGCTATGGAACAGTACCAAATTAACGCATTTAGATCTATCTGATAACATGATTTCCAGAATACCTTCTGGCACTAGATTCTATGAGTACTATGATTTAACATTTCTTTCGCTTGCCGAGAACAGCCTAACAACATTGGATGAAGTAATTTTCTCCACTCTTCCAGACTCGGTCGAGCAGTTCCTCGTTGGTAATAACCCTTTTAACTGTGATTGCCGTCTTCGGTGGTTGGACGAACTGTATTTCGCTGAGAGTGGAGGGTTGTGGCTCGAAGACACGTATTACACCATCATGTGCGACCGTCCACAGGCTTGGCAGGGGATAGAGTTTCATTACGTTGTGCAAGAGGTCAGTTGCTCCATGTTTGCGGACGTAAGAGGAGTACTGGGTCTTGTGGCTATATGGCTGTTTCTCGTGTCAGTCCTAGTGTTCGCGTACTGGCGACACAAGGTGAGGACGGCGCATAGGCGCATGAAAGCTTGGAAACCTTTAAAAAGGAGAGAGTCAAAGAAGTGGAATGTCGGCGTGGTTGGGAAAGAGACGAGAAACGGGCTGAACCATCTTTCTAAAGCTAACGGAAAGGTGGTATCTGATGAGTCCGAGCTACATGTACGCGTTACTACGAGAACGTTTGACAATCATTCCTATCATTCGGTGAAAAACGCGAAATCTATCACCTCCCCTTCTTGTGTCTGCCTTATACAGCATGAGGAGAACTCGCCGAACAGTGATTTCTTCACAGAAACAACAGTTTAATTATAACTCTCTCAGAAAATGAGATTGTTATTTAGTGAGCGAACTTAACGACTTGGTACTCGGTCTCAGAGAGGGTTAACGGTTGTATTATTAATTTATATACGTATACAAATAAGTGCAATTATGTAATCACAGTTTACCTAATATTCATGATTATGCATAATATTTATTTGAAAAGTATCTGTATGAAACATGAAAGTATAATACCGATTATATTTGTAGCATTCTGTACAAGATCTTACGATACATTTCTGTTTTCTGTATGAACCATGATGACGTGTACAATATGTACTAAATGTGGTGCATTCTGATTGTGAAGTGAATTATGACTTACATCTTTGTGAGATTGTCAAACATGTATCAAACAAATGAATATATTATCATGGTGGTGATAAAATGTGTCTTTTAATTTATTTGAACTAGCAAAATATCAGTATTGGGTAATGCCTCACACACAAACAAATTAAAAGTATGCTTTTATTCCCGACAATGTGAACTTATTATCAAATGTTTCTGTTAAAGTGATCCGTGTAAAATGTCAGATATTGCACAAACTGACATTAAACGGTCAAACGGATGATAATTACTGCAACAAATCTACAACAGACCATCAGTATTCGGTGATAAAATATGAACTCAAATTTTGAGACTTCAATCCTATATCAATATCATTGTAAAATAGAATTGAAAGATTTGTGAAAGTTTGAAAGAAAACGAACACTGTTTACCTAGTGAAAAAACGAATATTGAGTTCATATTTTATCACCGAATACTGATGGTCTGTTGTAGATTTGTTGCAGTAATTATCATCCGTTTGATCTTGACGATATCCGCACCCGTGTATACAGCTACAGACGTACGGAATTCATGGAATTTGCGCACGCTATAGGCTCAAAGTTCAGTGGGTCGGGAAAATTTCCCACGAGCGCTGGCGCAGGACGTGTTTAGCGACGACAATTGTACTTTTTATCAAATCCGTTAGCTAACGCTTTTGAAATAATGATTTTCAATGATAATTATCTTCATACTAAAGGGACATTTGAAAAAAACCGAACCCTATTTTATTCTTCTCTTACCAGTGGCGTAGCTACGGGGGGGGGGGGGGGGGGCACGGGGGGGCACGTGCCCCCCCAATAATTTCGAAAAAACAATAGAAAACATAAGGGGACATTTTTTGAAAAAACAAAGAAATACATAAGGTGTGCCCCCCCCCCCCAATAATTGTCGTGCCCCCCCAATCAGTCCGACCACGCTACGCCACTGTCTGTTACCATAAGCTAAACAACACGGCAGAAGAGAAACGAGGAAGCTCCAAGTATTTTTCGTGGAGTTAGACACTTTACCTGTGTCACTTTAATGTAAATAGTTGACAAAAAAACTTAATTGAAATCGACAATTATAGCAATACAATGTTCGAAAGAACTGATCGAACGTAAGGCCACATGTACTTATACCTGTCGGAGTCGGGCGTACAGGCGGTAAACAAAATGGCCCAATGTCCGCTTTTATTTCTTCATATAACCATGATAACGATATCAAGGTTCACATTTTACCATAAACCAATGTGTAAAAATAATAATTCAAGCAATATTGTCAGTTACTTGCTTTTTGTAACTTTCCCAGTGCTGTTATTTTGCTTTTACATGTGTTTAATGATTTCTGGCAAATAGCTAGTTGTTATCAGTTCCCTATGGGTATAGAGATGTAATACATTTGTATATTAGTACATTTCATTGTACAAACATTGCCAAATGCTAGTGGTCAGTCATGATGACAGAAGATCCTGAAATAATTATATAAACATGTTATTATTTCTGTAGTTGTAATTCAAAGTATATATCGTACCATGTATGCAACGTCTTGTTATGAAAGGGCCTTACAATATCCTTACATTTTGAAATATGTTATACATGTACGTATAGGCCTATTTAGTGTGGTATTGTAAACGGGGAACATTTCCTAAGCAGCTATGCAATTGCAAAATATTATTGGATATAAGAGTATCTATTGTATTTGTACGGTATGGAGGATGGTATTTGTGTTTTGAATATTATGTATAAATCAGCTGACATATGTTTCTTCCATGTTGTAATATTTGTACCTACAATTTAATAATCTCGATCGTTTGTAAACATAAATATCGTTGGATTCCTTGTTGTTGTTTTACAGCATCGTTATAATATGTAATAACGTGTATTGTATGTGGTACACGGGTTGTATTAGAATGTTTATTGTGAGTTATTATATGTATTCAATGCAAACAGAATTATATCAAAATAAGAAATTCAGTGTATAGTTATATACTATATGGTTAGTAAACATCTACTATAAAAAGATGCTTATCGGAAAAAGGGAATGACATGTTTTCTAGTGGAATATAATAGCAAAGAAATAAAGAATATAACCATGTATCCTAGTTGATGTAGATTACAAATAACTTTCATTATATCCAAACTAATAAACCACTTTTTAAAATTACATGGAAAAAGAATATGAGAATTGAATGTGAAAGATGATGTAAATAATCGGTAATTTGAATTAAAAAAAAACGAGATATATTATTTTAAGTTTGAAAAGAGTACGGTATACTCGGGAAACATGTTACAATGCTATAATCATGATAATGTTTCATGTTTAATTACGTTACTATAAGCAAATCTAATTCTTAATACATCTGTTCCATAATACAGTCATACCTGTGTATAGTGACCACCCAAGGGAAACAACAAAACTGGCCACTGTAGGCAGGTGACCTCTATACAGGTTCCATAACACTGTTTTTTGTGCAAGGGATCACTTTTGGTGACCACTATAATAGGCAGGTTGGCTGCTATAGACAGGTGGCTGCTAAGACTGGTTTGACTGGTTTGCCCATTATCAATATCTTTCCTCAAATAACTAATATTAGACAGATAGTTGTATAGACATCGTGTAAATTGGATGATGCACATTTCTTCCTAAAATCCAGCAAACATAAATATGTTAATATGTTTGTTACTGCATGCTGATTTCTCAAATGTCATATTAAATAAACATTTATAGACATCGTGTAAATTGGATGGTGCACATTTTCTACCCACGGTCCGGCAAATACCTATTAACCCTAACCCTAACTCTAACCCTAACTATTTTGTGTTATTAGTATGGTTTTTGTTTTATTTGACTGCATTTTTAATATATTCTTAATTTGAAATGCAATTGAGTACGTTCAACAGTAAATTTAAATCAATTTAACTGAATATTATATCTTCTTTCTCGAAGTGAATTAAAATGTTTTGGTATGGGAATATATTGTCAATGCGTGATGTTATTGCCTATTAAGTTTTCTTTTTTGGATATTTTGTGGGTAATAGTTGAGTTTTGGTAAAGAGTGTACAGTTTTGGTCAAACTGAATCATGCTGAACTGAACTCCACCATGCTTGAAAGGAATTTAACATTACAAACGACTATATAAAAAGCCTGTTATCATTAAAAAAAGAGCTGTTAAAACTCTAGAGGGCGCTTTCTAAAAACTCATTGGTTTCAACCATTTTAAATAAATTATTGTGCATGTGATGTTTTGTTGAAATAGT
The DNA here is from genome assembly GCA_037951105.1 of Echinarachnius parma. Lineage (NCBI taxonomy): Eukaryota > Metazoa > Echinodermata > Echinoidea > Clypeasteroida > Echinarachniidae > Echinarachnius > Echinarachnius parma. The sequence goes on from JBAMJV010005424.1 coordinate 97,576, forward strand.
GATTAGATAACCAACAATATTTTAAAAACCTCTTTCGTAAATTTATGAAAATAGGAAACTTTTTTTTAAAATTTGTTAACGGCTGGTTCAAAATTATCGAATTCTTGTGGCGCCCCACAATTATTACAAATGGTTATGTTTATACATGTTTCAGCCATTTCTGAACTGATTTTGATCAAATAAATTTTGTTCTGTCATTAAAATTGTATGCTCTTTCAAATTTGACACTCAGTTTTTCATTATCTCACAAACAAATATTTTGTGTAGCGCCTTCTATACCAAAACTCAACTACCCCTTTAAAGGTATTTTTACATTACTTTTCGTCCCGTATTAAAAGTCACATTCCACTTTCCATAACAGAAGTGTACTACACTGGTGATTAACCTATTATGCTAAGGCCATTAATACCTGTATAATACAAAACATGCAGCATAATATATCCTCAAAACAAATGTGTGATTTATCCGTAAGAAATATTGAGGTAAGATGGCTGCTTTGAAATGACCCTGACGTATAGGGGAAACATACAGCTTAGGCCTGCAATAGAACTTATGGTTATGGAACAATATCAAACAACAGTCTACACAATCATATGAATTTACATTTGTAGAAAAGATGTGTACTGACTACTGAATGCAATGTTTTTGTCAAAATATGTCATGTATGTGGCGATGCATTTCAAAATAATTATACATTTCGAAACTCCCAGGGCTTCAGCACATATCCCCCCCCCCCCCCCCCCCCTAAATATTTGGATAAATCTGAAAATATATTAAATAGAAGATGGTAATTACAGTGTATTGTTTTTTGCTTTCAGGATAAAACAATCTTGGAAAGACACGTATAAGGCAACACACGTTACTCAGGCTCATGCACATATACATAGTTATACGCAAATCACACCCCAAACACATACACACATACACACAAAATCAATCAAATAAACAAGCACACGTACACACGCTCTCACATATATACACACACACACACTAACACACTTCATACACACAAACAAACACATACACTGGCATGACTGGGGTTTCACTTTTCTTGTCGACCATTTTTGTATACAAATTATTATACCATTTCTCCGACCTGTAATTTGGGCGACGAACTTTTCGTTATTGCACGTCACGACGATTGCCCTTTCCACTAAAAGAGGACTAATCTCTCCATCATGATATCATCGAATTCGAAAGAATACATTTAGCTGTCTTTGATGATTTATGGGCGATATTTATAGCAATATATCCCATGTTCAGGCCCCAATAATGCATCATTCAGTGAAAACATGACGTGTTTTCTGCGAGTTATACTGTTACGGATGAACTAGTGAAATACATAAATAATTCTAACAAATGCAAGTGTTTGCGTCCGTAACTTTAGACAATTCATTACATTAGGACTCGGGTTTGGGGGTGGGGTGGAGGTGGTTATCTAAAATCAATATGGGTGATGAGAGTGGCATTTCATCTGTATATGCAAAGACCTATGCAGTAACTACTCGTATTCGGATTAGGGGGCAGGGTATGCATTGGTGGATGAAATTTAAAATTATAATTTATTCAAATTTTGAGTTCTCCCCTTTAAATTTTCCCATTCGAATTAGTGGGTAGCCGCGCCACTATATAATGTGAAAATACCACGTGCATGAGTCTTGTGACACCCATTGATGGCGACAGACTAACCGCAGCGAGAGAAGGATTCAGTCCCTCCATGTGACAGGTGCTTAATAACAGGCACTACAGACACACTTAACCCTTTATACTTAAAGTGAACCATTTACCTTAAATAATTTTTCCTAGAGTGATATTAGAGACTTTAATCATATATGCAAATGTCATTGCTAGATTCGTCTGAATGATATGTGATATTCAAATAGAAAAATAAAAACAGTTACCTAGTGAAACAACTATTAAAAGAATATGAACGATAAAATCGAAAAGCATTCCGGTACACCTTTCAATTCAATCTTATAGATCTCCATAATGGGGTAGACATTTTAACAAAATCGAAACCCATTTCATTATTCTGTTACCATAAGCCAAACAACAAGGTACACGAGAGGACTGTGTGAGAGCTCCAGTGTGTATTTTGCGCCGTGTGCAAGGCGTTCGGTAGATGGCGCCAGGCATCCAATTCAAGAATCTGAACCATCTTTAAAAGAAAATGCACTGCAAATAAGTTGTGTATAGTTGTGTAGTTGTGTGGTTCATAACATACACAACTGTACAACTCTATATGGTACATATAATAGTACACAACCTAAAACAACTTTACACATCTGATTTGCAGTGTAATATAATTATAACTCCCGTAAGGAGAATGCAAACCTTTCCACTGTATTAAAGGGGTAGTTTAGTTTTGGTAGAGAGGGCGCTGCACATCACAATTTGTTTTGTGAGGTAATGAACAACTGAGTGTCGAACTTTATTTGGTCAAAATCGACCCGGAAACGGCTAAAATATTAATAAATATATCTGACCTTATAATTATTTGGGGACCAAATAATTAGATGATTTTAAAACAAAAATTAAAAAATGCTTGCACTTTTTCAACAAATTTCAAAAGCGTTTTTTAAATAGTTGTTGATGATCTCTCTATTTAATCGTTATTTCAATAAAACGTCACATGCATAATATTGTATGAAAAATGGTTGAAACCAATGCCTTTTTAGAAAGCGCCCTCTTGTGTTTTAATGGCTCTTTTTGAATGATAACGGGCTTTTTACTTAGTCGTTTGTAATTTTATATACCTTTCGAGCATGGTGGAGTTATAACTATTAGTTTATAATGTTACTGTCCAGGTTTGGTTACTAAAGTTCAGCCTTACCAAGGGGTATTGGTCTTGTAAATATATACTAAAACTTGTATAGTTATCATTAAAAACGAATAAATGCGACCAGCTCGGGCGGCAAAATCAGGCAATGAGGCAACTTATGTTTTAAAGAAATTTGCTTTAAGTGTAAATATCAAAGTAGTTTGTATCTTTGTCGTCAAGAGCCAGCTGATTTTGCCAGAGTGTGTCACTTATATCACTCAACCATGCTCAATAGCAAATTATTAGCAATATATTATTAGAATGAAATCGTATCTTCTCATTTAGATGGCTGTTAAAGGGACATTCCCTCTTTTGCAAGCCAAATTTCAAAAGTTGCGAGGTTATTGTTTTATATGAAAGAAAATGTCATTTAATCGCATGCCTGACAAAAATAGGGCTTGAAATCTCTTCTTCGTGGAGTTATAGACCTAAATCTAATAAACCATCGTCCAACAGTTAATTGTGCAGGAAACGTGTGTTCACCCGTCGAGAAAGTTCGCTCACGGATTCCATGGAGCGCCACAGCGCTATGCGTGACCCCTATGTGACCCGCGCTAGCTACGTGACTCGCGCATGAATAACAGTGGGTAAGCGATTACTAATCAAAATAACCAAACCTCGCTTAAACTGACTACATGTAGGCTAATTATATATTCTTCATTTTTTATACTTTTCCGTGACATACCTTTACAAATGTCGGCTTCACAATACCTTCACAAGAATAAGTGCAATATTGTTGTACTATTATGCTAAATCAGTTAAACTTCTTTATTGACTGATATATAGTTTTATGGAGGGACGCATTCGTTTTTTCATTCGTAGAATCCAAATTACAGGGCTGTTTGATCTGATTTGTTTTGTGTGTGTGTTACATTCATCCCCATCCGTCAACTGTAAACTGTTCAGACGTTTTGTAAAAGAGGGACTGTCCCTTTAACGCAAGTGGGCGCAATGTTTGCGGATTCTACCCATTTTTTTCAAAAAAATAATTTTAAAAGAAAACAAATATTCAATATGAATATTGTCTATGAGTGTGTGTGCGTAAAATGGTGTGCGTGTGCGTGTGTGTGTGTGTGTGTGCGTGTGTGTGCGTGTGTGTGTGCGTGTGTGTGCGTGTGTGTGTGTGTGTGCTTGTGTGTGTGTGCGTATGTATATTATCTAAGTGAACTTCTCCATGTCTTTTTCTTCATATTTGTTTGTACGCGTGTGTTAAAAGATTCTCTTGATTATTTGGGTATTAACGCGTGGGAAATTTGACACATGTACATACCATTTGTATACATTGCATCTCAATAAACAAACAGTAGACAGATAATCTTCGGAGCTGGTATATTCCTATCTATTTCATGGAACGAAACGCGTGTTAGAAAATACTTAAACACATTTGGTGGGGACACTTCAAAGTCCAAGTGTCACATGATATAACACAAACGAGTATAATTTGTTGATCAGCTGTTGATAGAAACAAAACCCTACGGACCCTCAATTTCATAAAATACAAATTAAACTCAAAGTGGAAATACTAAATAAAATGTAAATATAATTACCCTTCCATTACCCTTACAATTAAAATTGAGTGTCTTTAGCCGGCCATGAACCAACCACTAATGACTCAAATAATGTTAACTTAAAATGAAACAAAATGTAGTCATCTTATTACATGCATTATCAGATGTTCAGGACTACCAATCCCTCCTCATCTTTACATGGTGCTATACCGCAAACCTATACTGTGTAACATGCATTATGTACATACGCATGAACACACACACATACACACACGCGCGTTTAAACATATAAACATGTATAATATCATTAAGAAATATTATGTGAAGAAGATAATGCTACTTTTCGTCCCCCAAATAACGTTGCCGAATTCCGACCACCCATCGATTCCTATAATTGATAATGTTCCAAATATGCAATAAAGTTCCCCTCCGAAAATGTATTTAAGCATATTGACATGGAAGTTATCCTTGTATTATCCTTAATTTTCCGAGACAAAATGTTGATGTAAAACAAATTATGTGGACGATTAATGGTAACGGACGAATTCTGGCAACAGTACGCTATATCAAAATAGATCTGAAGCTATTGTTGAAGAGTCGATGGTCCATTCATGCGTATACTGCAAACTAGATGAGAGCTAATATCGCCGGTTAGACAATGGGGTCCAGCTACCTTTTTGCAGTATGCCTGGTTCTAGGAATTTCACTAGCGGCTACAAAAGGTGAGAATGCTGAATATTTGCTCTTTTAGAAAACATATTGTATTATCCATATAAGTTATTATATATCATTATATAATTATTTGAAAACAGTTGTAGAACTCGTTCAGAACATCAGTTTGAAAAACGTCCCACAGCATCACAAATTAATTCGAATTATTCTTATTATTAAATGTGTGAGCTAGACTCGAACCAGGGGTTTCCAAATATACATTCTTGTTTAAATATTATGCGCTGTTGTTTGAGATATGTCCGGTATTTCAAATTACAAATCAGCAATTAAGAGGTTTGTATAATTATTGTTGTATTCTGTATTTTGATGATGATTTGCTACTATTGTGTCATGCTCTAAGTCTAACACATACACATATACAAGGTGTACTTTTTAGGCATAATTAATAATATTTGAATTATACAGTGACTTGAGTACCCCTATTCACCATTACATTTAATGTGTATAAAAAGTTGTATGTACATGCAAACCTCGGCCGCCCCAACGAGATGACATCATCAATTTTCAATCATGATATAACTTTGTTATTTTCTTGTTGTATAAATTATAATATTGTTGAAAATAGACGGCACGTTTGTTAACCTCGATTTTGTCGGTCGTAATGTATTATCGGTTTCACAATCTTACCAATGTGATTACATATACTAGCATGATTTAGTGTGCATAATATGTTGATGTATTTTTCTCCAAACTCTCTTGGAAGATATAGACATCACTATTACTCGTTAATTGCGTAAGACAGTTTTGTGTCAGACAAACACAACGTTTTCGTCTCGCTGTAAAAATAATCGATGTAAAAAATTCCCTTTGTTTAGACGGCTCTTTCAAGATGGATGGTAAAGACATCATACTTGTTTACGTTAAGCTCAGTTTAAGGACAAGGACTTGTCTAACATTCGTCGAGTGAGAGTTAGAAGGGTTTAAGGGGATCAAGTAATATTGCCAAAATCCATAAAGAATACTTAGAACGGTTCACACAATCATATCGTTGTATTCGTATTTCCAATAGAAGTATGGAACTGGTTTAAGTTCTCGGAATTTCTATTCTAAAAAGATATTTATGATTGAAGTGTTCGGATTTTAGGCTCTACATTTGAGCTTTCTCAACTGTGTGCAAAGTAAGTAACATCAGTTAATATCAAATATCACTTTACATTTTCGCTCATTATTCAGTATTTTTGACATACATTTACCATTGAATTTTCACACATCACTCAGATGCTCAGCGGACATTTCAGACCACGAAAATACACATATCAAATTTGTATCAACTCTTTGTTATTTTTAAAAATGATTTCTGCATAATGTAGCATATATTACTACTATATTGTAGGTCGAATCCTTCTCTATGTTCAGTTAATTATTTATACACTACAAGAGACATGAGTTTGAATGATGTAGGCTTTCAAACTTTAACTATGGTTATTTATGAAGTACAGAACATAACTAACGCGCTTCCCTTTCTCAACTGATTATAGCTTGAGGCTGAAGAGGCCTGAACGTTACTATTGGCCATAATTACGGTTCATTTCGAAGGTGATAAATGAGGGTCGTGGTACGTTACAGTTTACTTTCATTACACAAAAACATGACGTTATTACCAACACTATTAGGATAATATAGTTTGAGCCATTGTTTATCGAAGGTTAGATACCTCATTAGAGACAAGGACGATACTGAAATGCTCGAGATAGGGTGTTAATAAGAAACGGAGAATTAAGTCGGGCAAGTCTTGAAGAATAAGATGCACAATGTGGAATAAAGTTAAATCATTCACCTTTCTTTTGAAGGATATAAGTATGATCAGACTGATGATAGTTTGAAATAAAGCGTCGAATTGATTAATAGTTAATAGGCATCATTTTAAAAATAATATAATATCAACAAAATGTGACAAAACAGTGTGTTCAAATTGACAAAGAAGTCTGGATTCTTTAACTTTCCCTAAAATGAATTACCTCTGATAGTTTAGAGATCTAAAATTCGTATTTCTACTGCAGAAGCCTCGAATATATAGTCTATATATATTCTAACACTTTGATTAACATATAATAGACTTGATCAACATGATCAATCCGCCAATCAGGGGTGTTGCTACGAGGAGGCCTGGGGGACGGGGGGGGGGGGGGGAACGTGCCCCATACATTTATGTGCTCCCTCCCACAGGTGCGCCCATCAAAAATGAATACTTACCAGACAAAATTGACGACATAAACCATTTTTGCCCCCCAAACATGGTGTTTTAAACATTAATATAATCATGTTTCGAAGGAGATGTCAGCACGTCAGCACCAATACGTAAAACCATACTGTCATATCTAATTTACTCTGCTGCATGTTTGTTTTTCAGTGAAGTTTCACTTATAAACATCTTCACGTGTTGGCTGAATGTCTCTTTGTAAAATAGCTCGAATTGAACATGATAAACTGCACGTAATGAGTGTGTATTATACAAATAAAATGTAACGTTTTCAGTCTTAAAAAAAAAAACCCGTTCTAGTTTCGATCGAGTGGTAAATGAAATATAGATATTAATCTTATTATTCATCCTAGAGTTAATCTATTTATAATAAACTTGATTAGCCCATCACTTTATTTCACCTAAAAGATGAAATAAATACGTGTATGTCTTTTTGTTTCCTTTTTTGCACCAAATGGTAGACAATGATTGCCTGTTCCGCCAATTTACGGGTTCCAGTTCGTACGTCTGCGAGTGCTCGGCCAGCCATTGCGACGTCATAGAGAAGTATACGCACGACGATAGGAACTTCACAGTGTATACTTCGGGCAAGAGAGGGTATCGGCTGGACAAAGATGAATTACGCATCAGGAACACCCCCATAATTGGTGGTAAGTTGGTTCGGCTTATCTTAGAGGAAGGTTAGAAGAGTAATAGGATATATGAGCCGCCATTTCCACTTTAAATTCAGCTCAATGTTCCAAATGAACGCCCCGGAGTGTTGGAGGTTTGGAGGTATTATTAGGTTTATGTCACCGAGTAAATACAAATTAAGCCCATTAAGTCATGAGTGGCCGATCATCCAAATCAGATGCATGACAGAACAAACATCCACAAGAGGATGCAGCAGCACCACTAAGTGGTGTAGCGTGGTCTGACGCGAATGATTGGGGACACACTCTATATTGTCTATAAATGTCCCTCTTATGTTATCAGGTTATAGAGCCGTCGTCGATTCCTGCGACGCGAGTGAATCGCACAATGAAAACCGGATTTACTTTGTTTATCTACCTATAATTAAATTGAATTTCTCACTCTATTATTTCTTGAAATTGATTCCAGGATCAAGTATTACATTAACCGTTGACCGATCCACGGAGTACCAGACTATCCTTGGTTTTGGCGGGTCTTTCACGGACGCAGCCGCTCTCAATCTCTACAACCTGTCGTCTGCTACACAGGAACAACTATTGAGGGCCTACTTTTCCGAAGATGGTAAATCAATATCCAATGCAGTACAGAAAATTGACCATTTGACATGTGATGTGAAGGGAAATTCGATCTAAATAAATACCTTCCTCCAATGTATTTTTCTCGATTAAATAGATAAGTGTTATAGGTGATTCTAACTCTACCATTCATTAGCACTTAATACGATTGATTGGAACACAAATCATTTGCATATTACATGTATTATTGATGAGGTAGATATTGTAATTGCAAACATAACTCTATTGGATTTGATCAAAACTGATAATCGATCAAGAAGAAACCATCAGAGGTTGGGATCGAAGATTATGAACTTTCAAGGTGATAGTAAACAATTAGGGGGAGAGGAATTCGTATGAGGTATAATGTGATTATTAACGCTAATCCTTTGATACGCCAGTAGCACATTTACGAAATGCAAACCGATTATTATGTAATCCGTTTTAAAGGTTTGGAATACACGTTCGGTCGCGTTCCGATCGCGAGCTGTGACTTCTCGACCAGGGAATACTCGTACGCCGACACCGAGGACGATTTCCAACTCGAGACCTTCGCACTGGCAGAGGAGGACCTCGCGTACAAGGTGGGGAAGACACAATATTGATGATTAATACTTCATGTTTAAAGCGCCCACACCCCTCTCACACACACACATACACACCATTACAATAATGATCGTTGTATACAAACATTTTCAAATAAATAGAATTGTAAACGAGGGTGTTAAATTGGTGTTAAATTTACACCACTGGTATCTATACTGGTCTACACCAGGCTGGACCAATCCTCGTTTTTGCAGTGATTATACACCTACTATGCCTTGGTAATGAGGTAGAAAACCTTCTGCACCTTGGTTAAATGGACCACAGGAGAAGATGTTGCTGTTGACGTGTAGTTTCTTGTTTGAATTACAATAAAAACACATTAAAAAATAATTGTTTGCATAGTTTCAGATAATTATGTCTGTAAAAAATACACGTATACAATGCATGCCATCATGTATACAATCATGAATGTTTTTATATGCGTCAGATTCCGATGATTCAGCGAGCCATGGCTATGAGTTCCAGAACCATCAAGCTTGTTGGCAGCGCCTGGTCCGCACCGGGCTGGATGAAGACCAATGGTGCCATGCAGGGAGGAGGGAGGCTGTACGGTGTACCTGGTGGGAGATACCATAAGACATGGGCTCTATACCTTGCAAAGTAAGAACGATTGGGAATACGCCTGAAATGTATATGAATTATAGGTCTTGCAATGTGGTAATAGAGACATGCATGGTAACGGCCGGAGACATGCATGGTAACATGGGTAATGGAGACATAAATCGAGGCGAGAGGCTGTACTGTATAAACAGGTCAAGTGGTAGAATTTTTAAAGAAAGTGTACAATCCCGGCTTCATGCTTTGCACCATAAGAAATCATCTATAATTGTACACGACATTTCGAATACATTAGTAATTTGATAGAGCAATTATTACATGGTAAAACCTTAATTGATAGAATAATACTTCTATTCCGTGTATCCAAATGAATGATCTAAATCAAACTTATGACAAAATATGACTACAAGAAAATAAATGGTATATTCTGTCTATCGACTATGATTTTCATAATGCGTCTTTTAACGTTCCGGGATAGTTCAATGAACTTTAATACACAACTGATGATTATGATGTACATGTAAATTGTACATTGATCTGACTTTTAGATTTGTGGAGGCCTATGGAGAACACGGTGTGGATATCTGGGGACTTACGGGTGGCAACGAACCCTCGGTGGGACGCTTCCCCGATTGGCCTTGGCAGTGCATGTACTTCGGTCCATACACGCAGAGAGAGTTCATCAAACGCGACCTCGGGCCAACCCTTCACGAGCGAGGACATCAGGACGTCAAGATCATCATCCTGGACGACCAGCGCTTCGAACTACCGGAGTGGGCCGAAGTGGTGAGTCATTTTTATAAGATCAACTGTACTAAGGAAAGTAATACGGTCCTTGATAATCCGGAAGCGGCCTGGTCTGTGCCAGGTATTGGGCTCAATGATACACGGACCCTTTTTAATCCCCAATCTTCTGAACCAGATACAACAAGACGTCCCGAAACATATTCAAGCCGCACAGCACCATGGTAATAAGTATCCACAATTAACGCGTTCTCCTGTTTCGATGGTCTTTTCCAAGGTCCTTGAAGATCCGGAAGCGGCTTCATACGTTTCAGGCATTGGGCTTCACTGGTACACGGACCTTCTCGTCAGCCCCGAGCGACTGAACCAGACTCACCAGGCCTTTCCGGACACATTCATGATCAACACAGAGGCGTGTGAGGGCTACCTGTTCTGGCAGGAGAAGGTCATCCTGGGCAGCTGGGAGAGGGGAGAAGCATACAGCCACAGCATCATCGAGGTAGGTACTCAATTAATTACGCAAGTGTTCATCTGTGATGTTACACATTAGTGCTAGTGAATGAGGTATTGTAGCGTGATCACGATATATATATCTTCAAAGAACCATCAATTGTCTGCAGATACACTTTGATGAGATACAATGCACTCAAAATGCCTAGATAGAACGATGTATAACCAGGAGAGCTCCTAATAAATTCCTTGATACTACTTATTGACGAAGTGCCACATACTTCCTAGGCACGTTTTGAATAAACTTACTTTATAGAGAAGGGTTGATCTTCTATTCAAGAGCGTTAAACCTGCCAGGAAAGAGACTACTTTACGAAGAAGGGCGCGAATGCCGTGTAGGGTGAGATTATAATTATTTCATAATAACTAGAGTTTGATCATCCAAAAACTTCTCGCTCTAGGATCTAACGCACTATGTAGCCGGATGGATCGATTGGAACATGATCCTGAACATGATCGGAGGACCGAACTGGGTCGGGAACTTTGTGGACAGTCCTATCATCGTAAACGCCGAGGAAGACGTCTTCTACAAACAACCCATGTACTACCACATGGGACACTTCAGGTATTTGTGTGGATATAATGCATTGTAAACATCATCTGGATACTCTAAACAAACTAAATTGCTGCCATATGTTTTATATATGTATTGTAGAATGATAATTGTTCACTTTGATGATACACTTTCTAATTGAAATAAGACTCAATTGTATACGTCGTGTCGCTGTTAAATTTGTCTTGATTAAGCCATCATTCCAATGTCCAATAGATACAATGTACAATTTAAAGTAACATAATAGTGATTTCGCCCTTTCCAAATGTGTTTGTAAACATTCCAGATGTTATATATCTCATTATATTTCTGTTATCAGCAAGTTCATCGAGCCTGATTCCGTGAGGGTGGGATCATCGACTGATCGGGAGAATCTGGTGGAACACATCGCCTTCAAGCTGCCAGATGGGAACATGGCTATGGTGGTTCTTAACACGTGAGTTATATTCATCGTCGTAGGCCGACGACGAATATGATAATGAAAACAATATATTGTAAAATTTTGAATTGCTATAAATATATTCAAGTGAATTATGGTGCTGTTATGAAGATATTCGAGCATACGGTCGATTAACATAATATTCATAGTCATTTCGAGAATTATTCAACATGTTGACATGGTTGATAGTGACGTTATGTGACTGCATTAATAGGATTATACTCATGTTTATATACACAATATACATATACAAGTCTTGTTCATTTCTTGTTTTTGTCTTCTTTCTCTACCAATTAAGAACAATACATTTCTAACAAACGGGATTTGATTGGCAATAACCTTTGCAATGACAGTCAGCATTTCCATACACCACAAATATGTAGTTCATAGCAAGTTTAATACATGACTGATGTTATTACGATTCCACCAGTATAATGCAACTTTGTGGGACCCCTTTGAAAATCAGCTATGCTGAAAGGGCCATCCACCCTATGAGATGAAAAAAAAAATGAAAAAATCAATAAATAGATAAACTATAAGGTCACCTTCATTGCCTATATGAACCCCAACATTGAGCTTATTATTGTTTGTTTATTCACTGGGAGATCATTGACGATTTACAATGTACATGTTATCTTCACAGGAAGGAGTTCACGTTCCCCATCAGCATCTACGAACCCCCTGAGGTGGGCTACATGAACACAGAGATACCTTCCAGATCCATCAGACCTATCTATGGAAGTCACCTACAAACTAGGTTCCGATTCAATAAAAGCCCACCGTTATTACGAGTCCTCTCCGCGCTCCCTCCGATTCTATTCCCGCATCCATGCTATAATTATAATGAACCACATACATAATCACAGAGGTTACTTCGAGGGTTCCTTCTAGATCCATCCAGACCTATCTATGGAAGCCACTACACAATTAGGTCTCCAAGTTCAGAGTCCGGGCAAGCCACTATTGTTACGAGCTCTCTCCTTGTTCCTCCGGGTCTACATATTCACATGCTACTTCGGTTATAAAAACATAGATATTTATTTTGAGATCCCTCCGTTCTATGGAAGTCACCTGTTTTTGTTCAATGCCTGGACAAGCCCCCCGTGGTACGAGTTATCTCCATGTCCTTTTACACCTGTCCAAACTTTATAATGCAACATGCATCGGCTATACATGACAGGCATGAACAGGTTGGGAGAATTCGTTTGGATTTATTTCGAGAGCTATGGTACTCGCCTACGATATAAACGATAACTAGATAATTAATATAAGAACACAATGAAGATTCTAACTTTAATTGATTGTTTAGCGCTGACATGACTAAGGCATTACATCTTTATATAGGAAGGGTCCTATACAGAATGTGGTTAGTAATTTGCTGAACACTTTCTTGTTTCATCATTCTCATTATACAAGTGTTCCACGCTTCTTCTTACCTATACATGGCTATAAGGCATAACAATTGTATTAATAGGTGAAAATTATACATAACATGTGTGAACAGTTTACAATATTTAGATCATAATTAACTGTGTCTTTCATTGCACAGGTTTATTTACCATACACATTTTAATTGCATAAATAAAATAAAAGTACACGAAATAAAAAAAAAATGTGTACGATATTTGTTTTCATGGTTAAATTTGTCATCACTCTCAATTAAAGGGATCTAGTAACTAAGTTGACATGTGCAACAAGTGATGAATGGTTTATGGTTGTCATATGACATATGGGTATTGTGTGAAAGTGTCAAGTTACATGGACGTTATATGTTATATGGCCGAGTAATGAGCACAAATGCAAAGTTACATTCACTAACTCATTGCACCAGTGGCGTACCCAGGACTTTTTCAAGGGGGGGGGGGGGGGGGGGGTTATTTTTTAAAATTGTCGAAGTCGAGACCAAGTACCTTCAAAGTTTTCGAGGCCGAGACCAAACCCTTGATTGAGAATCCTATAAGCGGGGGGGGGGGGGGGGGGGGGGGGGTGTCCGTAGAACATTTCGAAGCCGAGACCGCTAAAAAGTGGGTTTTATAATTGAACCCCCCCCCCCCCCGGGTACGCCTATGCATTGCACTGACTTTGTACACAGATACGACAATCCAATGGATAGATTAACATCTGAACACTTCAATCGTAAATATCTTTTGAACGAAAGGGAAATTCAAAAAAACCAAACCGTCCCATGCTTCTATTGTAATTACGAGTACAACAAGGTATGAGGGAACCGCTAGGCTAGAATTCCAATTGGATTACGAGGATTTGGACAGTGTTACTAGTTCCACGGATCGTCTTACCTAAAAGAAATGCCGATTATATTAAAAGGTGAACATTAAAAATAGCTCAGATCAATACAAATAATATAAAATTCTAAAGTCTCTATTCAGTGAATAATACGTGAATTAAATGCATTAATGAAATAAACGAATATGTAATAAATAAATATGAGTACAGTAATTTCGTGTATTTTGTATAAAAAAATGCAATGCAATAATTGACTGGGTCATGTGAATACAGACTCAAAACAAGACAATAAAGTATCTAATGTAAGTTAATGTATGTATGCAATATAAGCATCAGCATCGAATAAGATACTTGAGAATTTGACCACGTGTTGACTCGAATTAGATTATACACATGATAAAAACGTATTGCACAATCGTCTATGCTGCAACGATGATTAGCTACATCTTAGTTTACCGAGTGATGTTAGCATATAAGTTGGTTTCGTACATACATATACTTATATTACTATTGTTTTCAGTTAAAGGGATAGCTGAGTTCTGGTAAAGAGAGTACAGTTTTGGTCAAACTGCATTTTTGTAACCAAAACCTGCACCATTACTTTACAAACTAATAGTTATAACTCCGCCATGCTTGAAAGGAATACAAAATTACAAATGAATAAGTAAAAAGCCTACGTATTATCATTCCAAAAGAGCCGTTCAAACTCAACAGGGCGCTCTCTTTACTCTCATCAGTTACAACCATTTAGAATAAAATATTGTGCATGTGATGTTTTGTTGAAATAGTGATTAAATAGAGATAATCAACAACTATTTAAAAACCTCTTTTGAAAATTGTTGAAAAGAGGAAGCATTTAAAAAAAAAAATTTAACGGCCAGTTCAAAATGATCGAATAATTGTGGGGCCCCACAATATTATTACAAATGGTTATGTTTATGGATATTTCTGCCATTTCTGACCGATTTTGATCAAATAAAGTTTATTCTGCCATTTATAGCCCGGTCACATATCAACGGATTGCGCAAACGGATGTCAAACGGAGAGCTAAATTTTCCATCCGTTCTATACGTTTCTTGTCCGTTCCTTGTCCGGTGATGTACGTTGTTCTATGTTTAGTATATGAAGCAATGGAGACGACTTTCATCACCGGATAATTTAATTTCGCAAATTGTCTATTTGTTGGGCATACGTTTCCGATATCCGTTGATATCTGACCGGGCCATAAAATTGTATGCTCTTTCGAATTTGACACTCAGTTTTTTTATTATCTCACAAAAAATTATTTTGTATAGCGCCCTCTATACCAAAACTCAACTATCCCTTTAAGTTATGGCATGTTCACATTTGACGGATACAGTTAATCGAGTCACCACTAATTATTTCAAGAATGTGATGGGATGGATGGTCGTGTGATAGGCAAATCGTAAACAAGTGTACACTCTTATACATATTGTATGTGGTACGTGTATAAGTGTGTGTATGTATGTGTGCGTGTGTGTGTGTTTTGAAAGTTTGAAAGTTGAAAGTTTATTATTTACTCAACGACCCACAATAATGTAGTATAACAATATACATAATACGTGTGGTTTGCGGTTGCACCATGTGAGATGGGTGGATTGGGTGAGTCCTGAAAAAGGACTATGGTAGTCCTAGAAAGGACTGTTGGTGTAGTCCTGATAAGAACTGTTGGTATTCTTTCTAGGAGAGTCCCAAAAAAGAACTGTTGGTAGTCCTAGAAAGGACTGTTGATAGTCCTAGAATGGACTGTTGGTAGTCCTAGAAAGGACTGTTGGGATAGTCCTGAAAAGGACTGTTGGTATTCTTTCTAGGAGAGTCCTAAAAAGGACTGTTGATAGTCCTAGAAAGGACTGTTGGAAGTCCTAGAAAGGACTGTTGGGATAGTCCTGAAAAGGACTGTTGGTATTCTTTCTAGGAGAGTCCTAAAAAGGACAGTTGGTAGTCCTAGAAAGGACTGTTGATAGTCCTAGAAAGGACTGTTGGTATTGCGAGGAGAGGGTGGATGGTAGGAGGGGCTCGACGTTTCGAATAGGTTGACTATTATATATATATAATGAACATATAATGCAAGATAATTTCAAATTTGGTTGAAATAATTATGTGACAATATTATACAGTTATATATACAGTAATATACAATTATACAGTTATTATACAGAAATATATACATTATATACATAGAAAGAAAGGGGGAAAGGGAGAGGATGTGTGTGTGTGTGGGTGGGGAGGGGGGAGGGGAGAAGGGTGGGGAAGGAAGAGGAAGAGGGAGGGTGTGGGTGGGGAGGGAGAGGGGGAGAGGGGTGGGGGAAGGACAAGAAAGGGAGAGGGTGTAGGTGTGGGTGTGGGTGGCGGTGTGGGTGTGGGTGTGGGGTGTGGGTGTGGGAGGAAAAGGAAGAGAATCGAGGGTGTGGGTGGGGGAGGGGGGAGGGGACAGGGGGTGGGGAAGGAAAGGAAGTGATAGGGGGGGGGGGGGGTGGCAGAGTAAGGAAGGGAGGATGGAATACATCGGGATACATCGGGAATACATCGGGATGGAATACATCGGGATGTGTGTGAGTGTGCGTGTATTTGTGTACGTTTGTTTGTGGGATAAATGCACATGATTGTCTATTACTTTATTAATTACAATGACATGAAAAGAATGGAAATCTCATTTAACCCGAAGAGCTATGAGATTTCGATAGTGTACAAGCCCCCCCCCCCCCCCCCCCCCCCCCCCCCCCCCCATTGTCTCAGTACACATCTTCCCAAATTACGCCCCTCTGCTAACTTAATCAATATCGACTTGAACTGTTGCCAAAATACATAAATGCTTAATCGGATTATATGAGATCGAATCCATAGATTATAGTATCGTTAAATTTATACATTACGTAAACCTTTTGGCACATATGTTTTTAATCACGAAAAGTCTCATAAAAGTAGCCAATTCGTATTTTAATCCCAAATTAAGCTGATTCATATAATATAACCTTAAATGGATGTTGTGCCTTGTTGGACGTGGATTCATCTTGCGTCTGATATTTCGATGTCCCTTTTGCTCATAGTGATCGTTATTTCGTCAACGTTGTAACATTATATCATAAAGGGTGTATATTCGTTGGAAATCAACAATGTTCCAACGCTACGTTCTGTTAACAATTGTGTTAACTGCAGTTGTGACCATTCGTGGAAATGGTAAGGATTAACATGAATTTATATTAATTTATATAATTGAGTTTCGGTATTTACAACATCTCGATGTATACCGAGTACAATGCTGAGTAGAAAGCAGTATATTTCTTTGCTTGGCAATGTGTATAACTCTACAATAATATGATACAAAATAATAGGTTGACCGAATTTTGTTTTTGTATAAAATCAGAATGATTTTGGTTACAATAAATTAGGGAATGCTTACAGGTGGATGAGGGGTCAGACATAAATATTTTATTGTGAATAAGAAGGTTTTAACAGTAAACTTTGACAGAATGTGCATGTGTAACATTGTACATTCGTTTGATCGCTACACATCGCAGCATAATTCATTTCTAACATTCCAAGCTCCCATATCGAAACAAAATGAAATAACTGAAACTCGCGCGTGTTGTAAATGTGGTTAAGTGTTCATTTAAGTGGCACTTTGTGCTGCCCATCAATAGCAATGATATTTTGAGTCCTTTGATTAATTTCCTTATATATCGAATGAGTGAGAATTTCCGTATTGAGATGGAGGCAGCAACAAGCGGTATTATTTTTCTTTCAAAAGGTTAATTTTCTGTATGTTCTATTTTTTTACTGGAGAAAACGACTGCAAGTTCAAACAGTTCCCGGAGGGCAGTTCGTATGTGTGCGAGTGCTCGGCGACCCATTGTGACGTCATAGAGGATTACTCCCTCAGCGATGACTTGTTCACAGTGTACACGTCGGGCAAGCGGGGCAAGCGACTGGACAAGGAAGAGCTTCCCATCAGGAACGTGCCAATTCCCATTGGTGAGATATAGGCCTACTTGTTATCAATTGTCTTCTTAATTTCCACTCCTATTAACCTAATTAAGGAAATCAATTTTACACCACATCAGTCGAGTCAGTACATGTACATATATATCTGTACTAAGAAATCATGTTTTCCATAAGTAATATGCAATATACGCATCTAATCTTATCACAGCAGATTCATACGCATATTATTAGAGCTCCAGCACGTTTAGAAGTTGTTAAATCTTACTCAGGAAGTTTTTCGTCTTCATACTATTGCATTTTGATGATTGTGTGTTGATACTTACATATTATGGTCTAACATACAATTTAAAATGAACATTTGTATTACGAAAGAACCCTTGAATGAATAATATACACTAATGACATTTGACCAATCGAAAGCTCTGACTATAGCCTATCGTCTGCTTAATTGTTTTGTTTTTTCCCAAATATATGAAGGACCAAGACCGAGTATCACACTTACGGTGGATCGAGACACTGAGTATCAGACTATCTTTGGGTTCGGCGGCCATTTCACGGATGCGACTGCCCTGAATCTCTACAACCTGTCGTCTGCTACACAGGAGAAACTTCTGAGAGCGTACTTCTCAACCGATGGTAAGACAAGCAACGCGAATACGATGTTAGTGCAAACAGTTTTGACACATTTTGCTGTTTAGTTAGCCCAAACAATGTACCACAGAGCAGTGTTGGATGACTCGAGGCCGGTCTCGAGGCCGGCATTGCCGGCCTCGGCCTCGGACTCGGCCTCGGACTCGGACTCGAAGGTCGCGGACTCGATGACTCGGGCCTAGTCCAGCTCGAGGCCGGTCTTGTCTGTATGAAGTGATTCCTTTTAATCACTTTGAGTGATAGATCAATAGCCTTTGGTAAAGAAAAGGAATACATGTAAAATTAAATAAATTTAAAAAAAAATTTGGACTCGGACTCGGACTCGGATTTGGTGGACTCGGATACAACACTGGCACAGACATCCACGGGCGCCGATTTATGTAGGGTACATAGGGAGATGACCTATTTAATCATCCCCTTGACAAAAACATTCTTGCATTTCGACGCATATATGCAGACATCACTCTGAGTAAAAGCTACTGCCCGATCTCCTACATTGTCCTTTGACATATGTTCTGGTGATTGCGATGGATTGGTTTGATGAGTATTTTAGTGACTTTCCGTTGAAATATTGGGGGCCAGTCCGGGAGTCGAACCCAAGACCTCAGAAACAAACACGATCTATCTCTAAATCTCAAGAAGTGATGGTAGCATTTCCATTTTCCGTCTATAAATTTTGTATCGTTGTCGCCCCGTTGTCGTCACCCTCTTTCAGGAATCGAATACAATTTCGGCCGCGTACCGGTGGCGAGTTGCGATGCGTCGACCAGGGAATACTCGTACGTCGAAACGGAGGGCGATTTCGAGCTCGAGTCCTTCGCGCTGGCTTTCGAAGATACAGACTACAAGGTATGAATCAACGGCATTTGATGATGATTCTCAGAATGCAACTCATCATCTTTCACCATACACTTATTAGAATACAAAAGGGGCCAATACGTTTTGACATTATGCGTCGCTATCTTGTATAGTAATCATGATTAGTTTTAGTACAATTTTTAACCTGTATGACATTACGTTATCACAAATGCCGATGGAAGAAACTGCTTTTTGAGGGATAAAAACTCACATGTATTTATTTTGAAGTAGATTCCCGAAACTGGTAATATAGGATGCTAGGAAACACAGCAACATTTATTTGCAGAGTCACAATTTGTCATGCAACAAAATGAATATTTTCCTGTAGGGATCTTCTGTGAAATGGAACCCTTATTAGATGTAGACGCAATATTTATCTACTCATAATGTTCATATCAATTAACTCTCCACTATCATGCTTTTATTGTATGTATGCATCAGATTCCAATGATTCAGCGAGCCAATGCCATGACTTCTCGCCCCATCAAGCTGATAGGCAGTGCCTGGGCTGCTCCGGGCTGGATGAAGACCAATGGCGCGATGAAAGGAGGAGGCAGGCTCTTTGGAGCGCCAGGAGGGCAATACTACAAAGCATTTGCCAACTATCTTGTCAAGTACGAAATTATAATGATGCACGTTCATACTCATAATATCATGAATCCACGATTAAGATAACGATTATTTAAATGATTAAAGTTCCATCAAATTATGACAAAATAACAAAGGGTAATCAGTTGCAGTCGCGTAGCTGTGAGGGGGTGTAGCGAAAACCCAATACTGACATTATAAGAAAATTGTAAAAGAATATCATCCCATAAAATGTGTATGTGCTATGTTGTATATGTATATTTGATAGACCTTCGTTCTCTTGGGCATTTGCAAACTAGGCTCCATGATACTAAAGCAACCATTATTTCAGAAAAGAATTAGGTATATCAGGGGTTTCGTATTGAGGTGCACTCTTCATCACTTGACCCTATAAACATGATCTTGTCTACAAAGGTTCCTGGAAGCCTACGAGGAATACGGTATCGATTTCTGGGCACTCACCGGCGGCAATGAACCCACTGCGGGCATTCTGCCGGGCTGGGGCTGGCAGGCAATGTACTTCGGTCCCTTCCTACAGAGAGAGTTCATCAAGCGCGATCTAGGACCAGCCCTGCACGCGAGTGGATATCAGGACGTCGGAATAATCATCCTGGATGACCAACGATTCCTGTTGCCAGGATGGGCCAAAGTGGTAACTAATAATGAATGCCTGCTGCGTCTGAAAATAAGCTAAGCAAATAAACGTTACATACTTAAACATTCACTTAATTATCAAAATGACAATTATCTCACAGTCAATATTTAACGTTTGTTGGGGATCATATGGAAACGTTCAATGTAGTTGTAGGCCTGGGCAGATCTTCTATAGTGCTGCTACAAAGGGAGCTAAGATTATAAGCAAAAGTTACTGCTTGCCGGTAATTTCAAGTGTTGTGCGACCATCGCATAGGTCCTAAATGATCTAATGCTTGCGAAGTCCCGGTCCATTGGGACTAATTGAGACAAGTTTCGAACGCCTATGAATGCTAACCATGACCATTAAACTCGCAACATGTTCAAAACTATCAATGCCACTAGGTTCTTAATGATCCAGAGGCTGCTCAGTACGTGTCCGGGATCGGTCTCCATTGGTACTGGGACAAGGTCTCTGACGTCAGGCGACTGAACGACACTCACGAGCTGTTCCCGGACTACTTCATGATCGGGACCGAGGCCAGCGAAGGGAACTGGGGCTGGGAGGTCGAGGTCGTCCTCGGGAGCTGGGAGAGGGGCGAATCCTACAGCTACAACATCATCGAGGTGAATAATTAATAGAACAAGCAGTACATGTGTGAGCTTAGAATGGACATGATATGAAATGCGACGACTACTTCCAATTTACCCCCCCCCCCCTTCTAGAAAAAAAAAGAGAGAACAACATCATTCTGCGTCAGAACTTTGGTATAATATAGGAGGCTACATCAACCTCTTCGTGATCCTGAAAGCTCTCTTCTTACCTGAATTATTGGTAGAGAATGTGAGAATAGCACTGAAAGTGTAACACAAAATAGAGGGCTGATTAACGATTGTAGCCAGATATGGTTATACCTAGCCGAGAATTCTCTCTTCATATTTGGGCATCTTAGGAAATGTTTTGAGGTCGAGAGACTACGCCATTGAAGCATAGTTTCGAATTCGTCAAAATTGCAATATGGGATTGGAGGTCAATGGTTTTCCAATAGATTTGTATAGAACATGTTGAAAGTGAATAATTTGTACAATGTAATACAATATAATACTTAGTTTTATGACTTCTCTCTGTAATTTATTTCCTAATACCTTTGGACTCTCACTGCAGAACTTCAGTAACTGGATGGTCGGATGGATCGACTGGAACATGATCCTCAACATGATCGGAGGCCCGAACTGGGTCGACAACTTCGTCGATTGCCCCATCATCGTAAACGCGGAGGAAGACGTCTTCTACAAACAACCCATGTACTACCACCTCGGACACTTCAGGTCAGTGGCGTGACCGGAGCCAACCCTGACCACGTTTATTTCTGTATGAGGCTGAAGCCTGAGCTCAAAATACATTTTGGGTGTTTTTTTTTTTCCTGCCAAGGGAAATAAAGGGACAAATAACTAACCCTATGTCCTCCGTAATATCAGTCATACAAAATATTCTAATATTGCGGAGTCTCCATTATAATACAGCTTAATACATGTATGTGATTTGGGGTTTCAATAAAAGATATGAAGCTGCTTTTATCATCGCGTGAAATATATATGCCAGATGAGGTGGTTAATAGAAATAAACTGTTTACATAATAGACTCGTTGAGAATGAACTATACTTCCTACAGTCATAATAATAATATAATGTATGCCTTTAAAAAAAGGTATATTCCACATCTACTAGTATTTGTTCGATGTTCACCATTTTGCTATCAGTGTTATCTTTGTCAATATCAGCATGTTATTCAAACCTAGCTCGAAGCGGATGGTATAATTATCATCAACATTTGCATTTGTTCTTATCATCATGCAGTAAGTTCATCGAACCAGGCTCTAAGCGAGTGCGATCCACCAACGACCGAGAGGATCTGGTGGAACACCTCGCCTTCAAGCTGCCAGACGGGAACATGGCCGTGGTGGTTATGAATAGGTATTTACATAATGCATTTAAAACATTTTTTTTTTCAGTGGAAGGGAACATTTAGATTCATTATTGTCCGTCGTATAACACATGCACCATGCAATACAACGTCAGACATTAATGGAAAGTAGCCTACTAGTCATTGCTAAGATTTGGAAGTGAAATAGGCGGATCAAATGTCAATCAAATTAATGCTATTAAAAATAAGCAACGTTGGCAATTAGTGAAAGGGAATTTATATTTTCATCCAAACACTATTTTTGTTTTGATTCTACTGAGTCTAGATATCAAGCAAGCATACAGCAAAAAAAAATGGCTACGATATGAATTCTGTTTAAGGACACATTGCGCGGATACTTTTGTATCATTCTATATAATAAAGACAAAAAAGGAATATATCAACCTATACAAGTATTGGAGGTTATGAAACCTTGAATTTGTCTTATCTTCCATTTCACAGGAAGGAGTTCACGTTCCCCATCAGCATCTACGACCCTGAGGTGGGTTACATGAACACGGAGATACCTTCTAGATCCATCCAGACCTATATCTGGAAGTCACCTTCAAACTAGGTTCCGGATTCAATTCCCGGACACACCCTATTGTTACAAGTTCTCGTTATATCATTCCGATTTTACGCAATTACATGCTACATATAGCATGCATAGATAACATGAACACAGAGATTCCTTCTAAGGCCATCCAGACCTATCTATGGAAGTCACCTACAAACTAGGTTCCTGATTCACTTCCCGGGGATACCCACATTGTTACGAATTCACTTCGCGTCTCTCCAAATCTACCCACTAACATGCTACATAGGTTACTCTAATCCCTTCTAGACCCATCCATAAACTTTTGTAGAAGTCACCGACAAATTATGATTGTAACGATACCAACATCTGACCAGCAGATTTCAAGTTATCCAATCGTTTTCAATAGCTAGATTAAATAAGCAATTATTATGTTATGCGCGAAACAATCGTTATGCAATAAACGTACAAGCATCCTATATTTCCAGGATATTATTACCCTTTGATACAAATTTAATTTAGTAAACTATTAGCGAGTACAATATGCTTACTTATCTCGATTATGTCACTTCATCTGATGCGTAGGCTTCTTGATAATGTTGCAATTATTTTGACCAAACTTTAAATATAAATTCCAAATATTTTAAATATTGGGGTGGTATGTGTGAATATCTTGATTCATTATCAAGGCAAAATTGCAGTTGGTGTTTTATCTTTTGTGAAAAGTGAGATTAATAGACAAATAATATACTCTATCATACAATACAAATACAAAATGAAATGTTAATGACATCAATTACTTTCATATTGATTATCATTGTGTATGTGTGTCGTTGCACCAACAATATCCAGAACGAAATGTAGTATGTTTGTAGTGTAAGTGTGTGTGTGTGTGTGTGTGTGAGTGTGTGTGTGTGTCTGTGTTGTGTGTATGTGTATTATGTGTGTCAATTATATGTGGATGTATAACTGTCCTCGGAAGATGACATTATTAATGTGTTTCTTAGTTCGTCGGGCGAGGAGCAATTTTCATGGTGTGTTCAAATGAACAATAGGAGATTAAATAATGGTACAGTAATTTGTATTCCCGTGTTTAAAGGTGTTATAAAAACACCCCTAACACACACACACACACACACACACACACACACACACACACACACACACACACACACACATGCACACACACACACACACACACATACAATTTCACATGAACGTACTTCGGAGGACGAAGCCAGTGGCGTAATGAGCGAAAACTTGTTGGGGGCTAAACCAAATCCGCATCACAACCGGATATTGCGAGGGAGCGAAGCGACCAAGCCCGAATGAGCGAAGCGACTGAGCGGGGGGAGGGTGTGGGAGGGGGGTGTCCCCCCTCGGTAGGGAGCTTTTGCGTTTTTTGGACTTGAAACTGTGCAATCTGGTGCATACCTAGAAAGGAAATTCTGACTTGACGACTTGTACTATACTGTGGGTGAGTGCGTCATGATTCTACCGACCGAAAAAAGAGGTTATATATATTAAATTGTTTCATGAAGAAAAACAAATATGCACCCCCAAAATAATATTCGCAAAATGTCTTATACAGTTCGAACAGTGCATCAAAAGCCAAATTAGTTATGATACAACAACATGAACATTGCATTCCAGACGTAGACAAGACCGATTACTGAGGGAGCGAAACAATTACCGAGAGGGGGAAGGGTGATGGTAGGGTGTGATGGTAGGTGGGTGTCCGCCCGTGCACGGTAAGGGTGCTTTTGCAATGTTTTACTTGAAATTATGCAATCTGGTGCATATACTTGGAAGGAAGTTTGACTTGACATGAAATAAAATCTGAGTAATCTTGACTATAAAAGAAATACTCTTTTTTCAATCACTGGTATCGAATTAGATATAAACCATGATTTTTTTATTTTTTTTGGGCCCCCCCCCCCCCACCAGTACGCCAGTGGACGAAGCTTTTGGGCCTCAGCTGTATTGTAACTCGTCGACGTCCGCGATCGCCTGACGAGATAAAGCACACACTCATTGTTTGACAATCCAGGATTATTATACTACCTTCCGAGGTCAATTCATATATACAAAATACACACGCCCTTTTTCACACCCATTAAAGGGACAGTTGAGTTTTGGTCAAACTGAATTTTAGTTACTAAAACCTGCACCATTACAGTACAAGCTAATAGTTATAACTCCACCATGCTCGAAAGGTATACACACTTACAAACGACTAACTAAAAACCCGGTTATCATTCAAAAAGAGCCGTTACAACTCAAGAGGGCGCTCTCTAAAAACTCTTTTTTTTTCAACCATTTTTCATTAAAAAATGTGCATGTGATGTTTTGTTAAAATTATGATTAAATAGAAATATCATCAACAACTATCAACAACAATTTTTGAAAGAAGTGAATAAGCACTTTTTGTAGTTTTCAAGATATCGCCTGGCCAGACGATATATGTGACCTCACACCACAAAAAGACCAATAAGTCGGGAAAAATGATTGTGCTAATTTTTACATGACAATAAAGTAGAAGTCAATACCTTTAAAATGGTATATAATTTGTCATATTTGGACTAAGCGAACCCTCTCAAAATGAGCAGCCAAGATTTGGAACATGGCTGAATCAGTTTTAATGGCCTGGTCACATATAGCCGACGCATGGCCAACGCACGGCCAGCGCATTGAAAATTTGCCATTTTGGCCAGTGCGTCGTCGTGCGCTAGGTGTGCGTCATCATGCGTTACTCATGCGTCGAGCGCGCTGGACCAACGTTTTGCATTCGTCGTCATTCGCTCTGTGCGTCGAGATTTTTTGTGCATGCTCAAAACTGTGCGCAGAGCTCGACGCATGGATGTACACGCCAGAAGGACGCCAGTCACGCGCAGAGCACGCTAGACCAACGCCAGACATACGCGGAGCACACGCTGTGTACTCGTTGTGAGTTCGTCGGCTGAGGTCTAGCGAACGCCTAGCGCACACCTAGCGCACACCTAGCGTGCTTCAAACGCATGCCCAGCGAACGTGCAGCGAATAAGGGCGAGCTGAACGAGTGCAGAACGGGTCTCTAACGCACCCGACGTTCTTCTAGCGTGTTCCTAGCGTATAGCTAGCGTGTACGCAGCGTGTACATAGCGTGTAGTCAACGCGTCCCTGCACACCATCTGCCCATCACTTCTCATCCGACCCTCATGGGTAATGATAGAGGTTCCTACTGATCACTTCTAGAAGAACCACCTCGGAAGATGGATGGATTTTAATGTTATTTGACATGAACTACCAGTATTGTGTTAAATTTATTCATTGCATTAATTGCATTCATTTCAGGGCCCTGCAAAGTTAAACAAATGCTAAAACCCACCCACCCCCTTTCTCCAAAATAGACATGGAAAGAAAACTCAAATCATATTAGGACTTTTTAAAAATCTTGAAATGATTTGAGACGAGTACGGTGCAGTTTTTCACACTTAACCTTTATTTTGGTGATTTTCCCCATTATTTGTTGTATCTATTATGTATCCAAAATGCCCCTTGACCCATCCACCTACTTCCAATTATGTTATGGATGTTTGAATTTGTTTAATGTTGCAAGGCCTTTTTATAGATAAACACGCTAATAATACAAATTCGGCAATTCAAGTTTGAGCTCTCATATCCATGGATACGTATTACCCTTCACAAATATGGTATCATTGAATGCTTGTTGATTCCCGAGGGTGTTTCACAAAGCAATATTTTGTTATCATGACAAATTTGTCATAATAAAACATTCTTATGGTATGTATGGTAGCATTATGGGGACCTTTTGCACACAATTTGGTGAAACTTTTGCGAAAATTTAGCTAAAAGTACGAATTTGGCTAAAATTATATTCTGTAAATTCTCGTTGCCCGGATCCGGACTTGGGCAGGTTTTCCAGGCGCGCGAAGTTGTCCCTCATTCCCTTGAACGACCCTTGCAGATGGGATACTTCTTTGGACATGATGTCCGCCTGTTTCTGCCATGCAGCATTTTTCATGTCTGGCCTCCTGTAATGGGTGACCTTTTTGTTCCAAATCATTTCATTTTCCTCCAAGAAGGCGACCATCAATTCCTCCTCGTCATCGGACAGCTTGTTGGCCCTTTTGTCCTTCTTTGTACCCTTCTTGATCTTGACGACAGACGATGCCTGCGAAGCCAGCGATACATGGCTGTCTACTGACCCAGCATGTGAGTGAGTAGGGGAGCACTGACGGGATGATGATGGAAAGGATGTAGCATCCTCGACAGCATCCTCAACGGCAACAGCAGAGTCCAAGCTGTGCAGCTCAGGGTCCAGGCTAGGCGGCTCAGGGTTCAGGCTGGGCTGCTCAGAGTCAGAGTATAGGCTGTGCAGCTCAGGGTTCAGGCTGGGCTGCTCAGGGTCCAGGCTGGGAAGCTCTTTGCCTCTGCCCTTGCCTCTACGACCGCGGCCACCAATAACAGGAGCAGATGGTGTCTTCTTCATGGGCTTCATGGACAGTGGGTTCATTCTCTTGGGTGGCATCTTGAAGAGGTTGTACACTTGGCACTGCACTAACTTTGATATGACAACACACTGGACGCTGTCTTTCGCGGGCTGTGCGTTGAGCGCGCGGTGCATGCGCGGTGCATGCGCTCTGCATGCGCTGACCGGGCGCTGGCCATTCGTCCAACACGCTAGCAGCACGTGATGCATTCGTTGCGGTTTTTAATGTATACGCTCCGTATGCGCCCTGTATACGCACAGCGCGTTAGCAACACGTTATGCATTCGCTGTAAGTTCGCTAGCCTCCCCCCTAAATCCTGACAGGAGTTGGGCGTACAACGACGCACTCCCATTTTTCGCGAAATTTCAGTGCGTTGGCCATGCGTTGGCCGTGCGTCGGCTATATGTGACCAGGCCATACAGTTAGGGAGAAAATGGGCCGTTTCAAAGATCGGCGTCCATTCAAGCACTGTAATCTGATCATATTTATTTAATTAAAATTAATATTTGAACATGATTTCTGATGCTCAAAATTTCACAGTAGGTAGATTATGATACCCTCATTCAGGAAATACCAAAATCCTGAATTTCATATTTTAAACAAAATTTGGCTATATCAGCTCATAACAGACAAACTAACACAGCGACATATCGGTCGTTTTGTGGTGTAAGGTCACATATAAAACAATATTTTGAAATCAAATTTTACAACTATGAGAGCATTCGAAATTGAATGATTCTCATTTGATATTTTTTTTCAATGAACTTTCAAATGGAATAAAAACCAACCAATTTAGTATCAAGGGGCTTTTTGGGAAGTACTAGCCAATACTCAAGTGTACCTTTAACATTTAATACAGTAATCAATGTTTGGACAGTTTGAGATTAATATCGAGACATGCCATCCTTGGCTCCCTGCGATGTCTATTCTATAAGCCGCATACATATGTTTCTAATCGGAAAATTCACATCGGGTTTTAGTCTAAGTTACAGATAAGCCTATACAGCCAATAAAAATAGATGGCAACATCTGTTACCATGAATGATTCACTCACTTTATATTTTCTGTTTATGAAGCAGTTTTGTTATGGTCAGAGCGATATTCGATCATTTTTAGATCCTGGTGTGATACTTAGGATGTCAGTCCTAATGTAGCATCACTGTGGTCTCCTTTATCACCCCTTTTAAAAATCGTTTGAACCATAGTCATTCCTAATTAACAACCACGCAATGGCGGAAAGTTATATCTTCTTGGTTGTGTTGGTGGCCGGAGCTGTTGGATCGATCGAAGGCGTAGGTAAATATTATTAGTTTGCCGTATTCTTAATCTATTCTTTGTTATACAAATGATGGAATTATGTTGCATACGCGGACGCTATTATTATTAGTACTATTACTATTTATTATGATAGCTAGGCTCTATCATGTTTATCTAATTTATATAATTATAGTACAGAATTCATGGACAGGAGGCGATCCATCTTTTCTTGTGACTGATCATATAATGCAACTAATATATACTCCGCAAAAAAAGAAACTGGACACTTGTTTAAGTTGAAATATTTCATATTAATGTACGATAAAGTGTACATGATCATATATCAAATTAAAGGGAATTTAGTCCTCTACATGCAGGGTATAACTTAAAGGTGTAATCGTTCATGCATGAAATGCCATGGTCAATTAACACTAGCAAGGTCTGTTTTCAAAAATAGCAAAACAATGGAGGACCACACCATTCGACTGAAGTGATAGTAAGCGTTCCACTTAAAACAAGATGAGCGGGGCAAGTAAATTATGACATTATTCAACTTTATTGTTATGAACAAACTCTGGAAATACAAATTTGTCAATAAAACAGGGCCAGGTTATGAGAGCACTATCATACTGGTCTGTATTACAGGCATGAAGCTTGTCTATTTCATGTGTCCCCTGCAATTTTAACCATATTTACCTAGATAAATGTAATGTTAAAGACTGCCCAACTGTTTGACCAAGGGTGACTTCAGCTTTTGAAGATCTTTGGACTACGGTATAATTCTTGAGAAGAATTTATACCATTTTCATGCTGAAATAAGGGCACAAACTGTGGTTTTGACTAATAAAGCTTTGCCATGGAATTCCCCATTTTGTTACTTTTGGATGAAAATAACACCTATAACGTTCACAATTTGTCTTCATTTATACTTTTTATTGAGATGAAGATAGAAAAGATCACATTTGTAATGAAAAATTATGCCATCTCATGAATATAGCGTTTTACATTATGCTTATCAACATTATATGGTTGAGTGGATGTTCCATTTTTGCTATTTTTGAAATCAGACCTTGGTGTGGTTAATTGACCGTGACAAGTCATGCATGAATGATTTCATCTGGATTTCATGCGAATATTGAAGAGGGTAATTTTATCTTTAATTTGATATACAATATCATATATTTTATCGTTAATGAATACGAAATATTTGGTCTCATACAAGTGTCCAGTTTCTTGTTTTGCGGAGTATATATACTAATATAGTTATTCGAGATAAAATAGCAGCATTGATTCCTACTTCACATAATTTTATGTATGTTTATATACCCTAAAATTTAGTTTGGTAATTTTGTTAAATTTTATGTAAATATGTTTAAGCGCTTAGAGACTTTTTGCAATATGCTCTATATAAATCTATATTATTATTTATTTATTATTATTACCTGTCATAAATTTACAATATCTATTCCCTTACTACTCCATGCCACATTGGCAATACTTAATACATCTTTAATTGTTGCTAAAAACTAATTTGAATTCTAGTGCTATATATTATTATGCAGTTAAACTACCACCATAAATACCCATTAATATTTATGTTAAAATTATCTTCTGAAATCTATATTTGTATCCAGACAACGATTGTCAGTTTCGTCAATTTCCTGACGCGAGTTCATACGTCTGTGAGTGCACGGCGTCACACTGCGACGTGGTGGAGAACTATGCCCTCAGCGATGATTTGTTTACAGTATACACATCGGGCAAGCGAGGCTATCGACTAGACAAGGAGGAGTTGCCAATACGAAGCATACCGATTCCTCCTGGTGAGAAACAAAATGTTCTGTTTTACGGTCAAAAAGTATTTAGAAGTTATAGTACGAAAGGACGCACGATATTTATTCCACATTGATTTAGCAGTACTTGGACACTTTGATCTGAATATCAATAATATACATTTATAATATTAATATTGAATTTAAGGAAATTCATAATTTCATATACAAAATAACGTAAGCACGTATCTTGGTATCTAAATAGTTTGGAATACACTCATCCGCATAGACATAGTAAATAACTGAAGGATAATCTCGAATAACCATTGAATATCCATTTGAATTGCAATACACGGCTCCACGACAAAGTATGCCTACCTCTAACAGTAACAGTGGACATGATACAGGGCATAGTTCTAACTTCTCTTTTCGCGGGAATTTCACATATTCGACCACCTTCAATGTGTACACCTTCCGTTTATTTTCAATCGTTTGTAGGCCCTAGGCCGAGTATCACGCTAACAGTTGACCGTTCCACGGAGTACCAGACGATCCTTGGATTTGGCGCGTCTTTCACGGACGCAGCGGCTCTCAATCTCTACAACCTGTCGTCTGCTACACAGGAACAACTATTGAGGGCTTACTTTTCTGAGGATGGTACGTAAGAACCAAAGCGGATAATTGTCATGGTTTCCTGATCCCATATCACATGAAATTATCCTTGTCTCATGTACAATTAATGATGTACATGTATGCATTTTTTTTTTTTATTAAACTTCTGCAATTTAATAAATATTTAATTACTTCTTATAGAGGCCTCCCTAAAACTATTCATCATTAAAATTGATATATCACCTCATTTATGCCATTTTCTTCGAGGCATCGGACGTCCTTATTATTATTTCCATTCAAATAATCAAATAATATACTCGCACACACATCTGTTTTCTCCAAGGCATCGAATACACGTTCGGCCGTGTTCCAATCGCGAGCTGTGACTTCTCGACCAGGGAATATTCGTACGCCGACATGGAGGGCGATTTCCAACTCGAAGCCTTCGCTCTGGCAGAAGAGGACGTCGAATACAAGGTGAAAGTTGGTCCGTATTGAGGACCATGCCTGATTAAAGGCCGTAACACATGTTTCAACAGTGATTGTAGCATGCTCAATAAATGTAATAGTGTTCGTCTAGTAGGCTATTTATCTATGATTCGCTTTTCCACCAATAATCCCTCGCACAATAAAAAGGATTCGAATGCTTGATGGTTAAACAAACTTCGCAAATATGAAAACAAAATAATAATACAAAGGCCAAGCATTGTATTATTTTTTATTATAATCTAGATCAGACGTTAACGGAATATTGTGTGATATAGGCCCCGTTGCAGAAAGAGATACAATCGATTGTAAGTTACAATTGACTGTATAAGTCAGAAACTTTGCGCGTTTCAACCAATCAGATTCTCGCATTTCTCGTAACTTAAAATCGATTGTATCTCTTTCTGCAACGGGGCCATATAGACTCTCACTCGTAACACTATGCAAACAATGTTAACTTGTTTTTTGTACACATAGGCTAATCGAAATAATTTCGGCGTTCCATTTCTAGTGTCTATCAACCTATTACAAACATGTGATCTCTTGTCCAATCTTTCACCTGGTAACCATCGTTATACTAAAATATCTAGATTATTGGTTATTGCACTCTGAATATTAATGAAACCATTATAAATTGCCAACATGGTCAGTATTACTAAATCATCAACAGAAACAAATTTGAGCTTGAATATTATTCAGATCCCAATGATCCAGCGAGCAGTGGCCATGAGCTCCAGGCCGATCAAGTTCCTGGGCAGCGCCTGGTCAGCCCCGGGCTGGATGAAGACCAACGGCGCCATGAAAGGAGGAGGGAGGCTCTACGGAACACCTGGAGGGCCATATTACGAGACGTGGGCGCTGTACCTCGCAAAGTATTAATTATTCCGTCCTTTTAATATTGTTGTTAACTTGAAATAACACGATTCGAAGCAGAATATTAATTTACATTAATTTCGAATTGAAATAATAGCAAAACACCACTACTGTAAAATCTTCTGTTCATGATATCAGATGCATGGTTTATTATTACCGTGAATGATTTGATAGACCATGGGTATTACAAATACGTTATAATCAACAGATCGTTTGCTAGCCTGCGATAGTATAGACTTTACACACATATTCACTATATGTGGCATGCCGTGTATTGACAATTTTGTTAAATGTGACTCATTTTCATGACGCATTTTTAGATTTATAGAATCCTACAAAGAAAACGGTATAAACATCTGGGGTCTGACTGGCGGTAACGAGCCGACGGCAGGCCTCTTTGCCAACTGGGGCTGGCAGGCCATGTACTTTGGCCCATTTTTGCAGAGAGAGTTCATCAAGCGCAATCTAGGACCAACCCTACACGAGCGAGGACATCAGGACGTCAAGATCATCATCCTGGACGACCAGCGATTCCTTCTGCCAGGATGGGCCAAAGTGGTAATCCAATCATTCTTTTCTCGACCAGATCAAATATAACCTCTTTTTTTTCTTCAACATGTGAGTGGTTATAATCGGGAAAGAATCTTACTCGGTACGGGTATTAAATGTCGTACACATTATTATCTATGTTGACACCGTGACCTATCACATTGTCAATGATTCTTAGATGTGTCTCTACTAGAACGGGAAAATGTTGTGGACTCGGGGTTCATAAACAGACCAAGACAAATCCTCATTCGGTATTGGGATTAAATGTCTGTCATAATCATGTTTGTTGTCACATATAGGTTCTGAATGACTCAGAGGCGGCGTCATATGTGTCCGGTATTGGTCTCCATTGGTATTGGGATAACGTCGTGGACCCAGGCCGCCTCAATGACACCCACCACCTATTCCCGGACTACTTCATGATCGGGACCGAGGCCTGCAGGGGCCATCTTGACTGGGAGGAGGAGGTCATCCTCGGAAGCTGGGAGAGGGGCGAGGATTACAGCTTCAGTATCATCGAGGTACATGTAACTGTAACTATGGCGATTATTGTGATAACTTCCTACTAGACAACTACCTCCCGGACAACTACCACTTTGACTATTACCCAAACATAACCAATTTCCTATGTACAGGAACCTGGTGGGACATGTGTATAAGGGATTGATCAATCTGGTAAATAGTCAACTAGGACACGAGAACGTGTGATAGCTGACTTTTTAAAAGTTGTCACAACAATGTTGTCATAAGCTATAATATAATTATTATTACGGATGGAGTTAGGCTAGGGAAACATATGGGGGTATTCGACCGGTTACGCGTCAGTTAGATTATTCTTCCCGAATATGGGAAGCAATACATCTGTCTGCCTAATTTTAAACGTAAAAACGTTAATGAATTATTTGGCTTTGTCTCATTTTTAAGTTGCATTTACATTTTCGTGTCAACCATCTTGGTAAAATATCGTGTTTGTCAGGACCTGAGTAACTGGGTGGCCGGATGGATTGACTGGAACATGGACCTGGACTTGATCGGTGGACCGAACTGGGTCGGGAACTTTGTGGACAGTCCTATTATCGTAAACGCAGAGGAAGATGTCTTCTACAAACAACCCATGTACTACCACATGGGACATTTCAGGTTGGTCAGTTGGGCTCTGCAGTTCATTATTGTACTTTTCAGTAATTCCGATAACGATTGTCATGCGTGGGAATGCTACATCGCGATTCGCCAGTTTGAACTAGGCTAGTTTGTGCGCACTGCAGAACTATAATAGCCAGCCCTGTGCATGTGGATTACGCACCGTGCGCAATGAGGCATTCGCGAGATGGCACAGCGCGTCTGATTTACGAATCCGAACTAATTTTAAATTGTGAATATTAGTGGCAAGATAGAAGAAGTACCTACTATTTGTTTATTCCTCATCGCATTTTCTCTCTTCTGCATATTTGTTCATCATCTTCCGTCGACTTCTGGCATCATCAGCAAGTTCATCGAGCCTGGTTCCGTGAGGGTGGGATCATCGACCGATCGGGAGAATCTGGTGGAACACATCGCCTTCAAGCTGCCAGACGGGAACATGGCTATGGTGGTCCTGAATAGGTAAAAATGCATAGATAAGAGTCATGAGATATGTTACAATATGAATAATGACATGTAGCCCTTGAAGATTTCAATGACGATACTTATACACCGTTAACATGTTAACATTAGGAACTTAATAAGATGTTTTGTTACGGTAAACCAAGCCTTTGAAGAAGAAGTAAATTCTGGCCGACGTCAGGAGATTGTGTTCTTGCATGAACATATTGCTCTTCCTGGAAATAATTTTTTGTTGACATTGTGTACCGTTAATTTTACTTCACACGACGTCCTATACTCATAATTATGCTTAGTGCAATGGTCATTAAAAATCGGAATAGACCATGTATGTCATGTCGCCTTCATTATTGGTGTGTGATTGGTGTCATATACCAATTTACAGTGTGGAAATAATTAATAATTGTATTGAAATTCCAATTTAAGAGTCATTAGAGGTCAGACCTGAGCACCTGATCCCATATAAAAAAAATGTAAAAATGGGGGAAAGTTTGTCAAAGTTGTCTCTAATGAAGGTTCAGGGGGTGTTTCACAAAGATCCTAAATTGAACTTAACTCTAAGTTGGACTTAAAAAGTATGGTAAGCCATTTGTAGCCTTGGAACAAAATATATTCAAAAGCAAAAACGTAAGTATTTTAGACTTTTCATAAATTTTATATGAAGAACATGAAATTTCTTTGATAATAGAAAAATATTTATGAATTGAAACAACATTAGCCTTTTAAACAAAATTGTTTCAAAGAAACTAATGGCTTTCCATAGTTCCTAAGTCCAACTTAGAGTTAAGTTCAACTTAGGATCTTTGTGAAACACCCCCCTGGTGTAGGAACGAAGCCCTAGGGCTAGGCCCTGTGTTGTCTTTTCCTTAGGACATTCCTAAATTTAAACATAAATGTATAAGGGGTTATATACATCTGATTTACTTGAAATGATCATTATGAGTTGTATAAAAAGGACGAAAACGTTTTGGAAGAAGGCGTTCGAATACTAGGATATAATTATGTGAATATAACCTGCTATTTAT
Organism: Echinarachnius parma; assembly: GCA_037951105.1. Lineage (NCBI taxonomy): Eukaryota > Metazoa > Echinodermata > Echinoidea > Clypeasteroida > Echinarachniidae > Echinarachnius > Echinarachnius parma. Next base: position 133,595 of record JBAMJV010005424.1, read on the forward strand.
TCGTCTGACAAGGTTTTAACCGAGCATGCTTATAATACTGTTTGAACATATTTGTCTTCTTAACAACAGGAACGAATTCACATTTCCACTGAGCATCTTCGATCCAGAGGTTGGCTACCTGAATGCAGACATCCCTCCGAGATCAATCCAGACGTACATCTGGAAATCTACAACCGAATAATTGGGACAGGCAGCATGATAACACAAGTTCCATGATTGCCAAGTTTGTTTGGCTACTCTTTTAAAGATTGCCATGCTTGGGGATTTTGAGGGCGGTGTGAATATTCTGCATATTAAACTAGACTGATTTGAGCGCACTGCATACCACGTGATGCATTGATTAATTGGCAAAATAAGCATTCAGCATGAACTACGTCATAAACCATTATTGCATATTATTTGATATATATGTTTATATAATGATTATAATTCGTTTATCTTAAACAAATGTGTACATGAGGTCTTCAATAAATGATCTGACAAGGAAGATACAAATCAAATGTTTGCTTGTGATTTTGTCGATTTTGAATGAACAGTTAACACAATCTAGCTAATGCAAGGATTCTTGGGTATGTGTGTTTTATTTGGACAATGTTTGGAGGCTTCCTAATTCCAACACATTTCGGTGATTGACACAAGATTTGAAATCCTAGATAATGTTTGGTAGAACATAACAATTTATTGACACAATCAACTTACTACTTCACGTTTCAAACATCGTTTAGGTTCTTCCCCAGAAGCTGTACCGCGTATGACCGCTAGATGGCGCTGTCAGACACAGCGAAGCAGAGCTGTGGTGTGCACCCATGCATGGGAAGCAATGCCTTTACACATGTTGTGGGTACATTACACACACGCACAATCACATAAGCACACATGATCACACATACACAGACACACACACGGAAGCACACACACACTGACAAGCACCCACATACGTACACACACACACACGCACAAACAAACAACATACAAACAGACTACCATCCACCCACAATGAACACACACGGCTCACGCACACACGCACGCACACGCATGCGCACATACATACATACTCAATACACAAATATGCACATACCCATACACACAAACTTGCACACTGACATACACAAAACACACTTACGCACAGACACACACACACACACACACACACACATCGACTCACACATACATACACACATTCATACAACATGCAAACACTTGCAAACATACACACATACGAATGCACACACGAACAAACTCACAATTCTACTACTAATTCTTCTTGTAAAAAAACAAGTTAAAAAGATCAACAAATCTAAAATATCGACATACATTAAAGAGGGAGGAGGAGGTAGTTGAATGCTTCCATATAATTCCATATTTCTGACACAGGTTCGACTCGGTGTTGGTTCTTTTGTTTGCCATTATTTGAGTGGGAGTGTTCTGAATTATGTTGTGGGACACGTAGCGTGGGCTTATACCAATATTATTGGGGAGGTAGGGGGGGGGGGGGGGTTGGAGGAGGGGAGGGGATGGGTAACACCCTTTGTATTTATGTATCTTTCCCATTTCAATAATTTTCTAGGCTCCCCCCCCCCCCCCCCATGCTCCGACGCTACTCAACTTCATATCAGGAATGAGACTCCCCTCAAATGAACGAACGATTCGACCTTTGGTCGGTATACAGACAGACTGACATTATCATATCTAATCGGCTATTCATTGAAATCACCCATACGAGAACTGGAATTGGATTTGTTTATGACGAAACTGAATGATACAATGATAGCATATTTGCTTATGATCATGCGTACCCAGTGGATGTCTGGGGGTTCACCCCCCCCCCCCCTCACTTGCCCCTTGCACGAATAAATGATTGTTTAGGGGTGTTCAACCCCCCTTTATTTTTGTTGGTCTCGGACACACCCCAGGCCTCCCCCCCCCCCCCCCCCCCCCGTTTTGTCGACTCTCAACTAGTGGTCTCGGCCTCGACAATTTTTGGCGACGGGATAACACCCCCCCCCCCCCCTTGAAAAATCCTGGGTACGCCTCTGCTTATGACTGTAATTTGCTTGTTAACAGTATAGTTCAAAGTATGGTGCGCAGCATTGCGTTAGCAAACAAGACACATGAGAAAAGAACCGCGAAGTAGTATGCATTGCGATTCTTTACAACAGTTGATCAAACACATTTTATTATATGAGTATTATGGTTGATTAATGCATCACCAATGTACGCTGCACATGGACTCTACCTTGCTACCTTATCTCTGACATATGTCAAACTATTACTGCTGAATCGAAGGGATGGATCTTCAACTCGTGATAATTAATACAACACTTATGTGATAATAACAACACTCAAAATTGGATCTTAAATGAATTAAGAGAAGGCAAAGAAATCCACAATCCACGTGAAACAAACATTTTGTGTAGGAAACTACCATCGAGTGAACAAATGGAATAACCGTTCGCCATTCGCGTCTCATCCTGTAAACATTATAACAACAAGGAAGATGACAATGTGTTTGCAGTATCTGATAAAACTTTGTGGGATTTTCCTTCTCATTTCATGCGGAGGCTCTTTTGTAGACTCAGGATTTAGCGTAAGTAAATTACCCTATGTTTACGATAAGTGACGTAGCCAGGGGGCGACGCAATTGTGCTCACCAATACTTTAACAAAAACAATAAAACCATAAGCGACAAATCTGTCAAACAAATATAAAGATACATACTAAGGAGTGCCCCGAAAAATGTGTGTGCCACTAACCAGTCCGACCACGCTACGCAGAGCCGATTCTTGTTTACAAAAGTGATTATTATAAACGTGATAAATGTAACCACAGAGGCAATAAGAGTATAATTGTCTCATTAACAGTATTTGGAATAATCCTTTTTTAGTTATTCATGTGGAAGGATTTTCTTAAAGCCAAATAACAGTATTGGGAAACGCCCCAAACAAAACAAATTAAAACATGCCTTCATCACCGGTCCTACCACGTGAAAGAATATATTATCATAACTTACATTTTAATAATGTAAATATTTGGACAAAAACTGCTTTAACATTGAATAATTGACCATTAAAAGGTTCGAAATAAAACGATATATATGTGACACAGATCAAATCAACCGCGATAGGCTGCGTGCAAATTATTGTGCTAGCGCACGTGTTCACAGTATGTGGACTTGTCGATATCTCCAGCCGCGCAGTAGTGGCGCAGACAGGTGCGAAAGGGCGGTGAATTTAGGCCAAATTTCACTGGCGTGCATTGAATTTCCTCCAATATTACTGCATTTCGCGATACTATGGTTCGGATTTTACCACACAAGCCCTTTTTAAAAATATATTTATTCAACGATATTGATCAATTAGTTTGGCCAAAATAGATGTTTTGGGTAACTTTCCCGATACTGTTATTTGGCTTTAAAATCTATGAGAGCGTTTCACACGGATTTTATCCACAAGATGAACTTCAATTTTAAGTTAGACTTTCATATATTTGGTGAGGAAACTGGAAATATTCATGATAAGTGCATCTCCTTGTTGTGCTTGTGTCTCAAGTATTATATTATTCGGTCTAAGTTCCGAAAAATTTAGTTAGATTTCCAAGCTTTTGTTGCATTTGTGAAAATGAAGCAAACTATTGAATATAAGATAGCAGAGAAGAATAATAAATTAAATTTACATTTTAAGAAATGGAAATTTACTATTCATGATTAGATTGTTTACCTACTTCTTTTTGGGGAACTGTTCTACTTAAAACATATGCCATTGTAATTACTGTTTTATATAAAGATACTTATCTGTATTGTGTTGCTTTGTTTTGTACATTGCTCATGTTGTGTTTTGAATTAATAAAAACATTAAACAAATAATAATAATTAAAGGTGCACCTGTAAAGTGTCAGATATTGCCCCAAATGACATTTGAGACTTCGATCCTATACCAAATCATTGTCAGATATGACTGAAAGATGTGTGAAAGTTTCATTGAAAAGGAACACTGATTTCCTGGTTAAAAAAGCGAAAATTTGCGTCAGCTTTTACAACGAATTACTGTATGACGTGTATGAGGTTTATGACCGTTCATTAACGCTCTTGAGCTGAATGATTATCAATGATAGATATCATCATACTAAAGGGGCATTTGAAACAAAATCTAACCTTATTTTATTATTCTATTAAATAAGACAAACAACACGGTAGACGAGAAATGTGGAAGCTCAAATGAATTTGTATGGAGTTAGACAAAGTTAGACTTATGGTAGGCAATTAGTAACCTTGTAATAACTTGAAAAAACGATGTAAATAAATTTAACTTTTTAGAAATTTTACATCAAGAACATGAAATGTCTTGGATAACCTACAATAGAGTGCTGAAGTGTGATGTCATATATGACGTCATAAACATCTTTTTTCGAATTTTCAAATTTGAACTTCATTTTCAGAAAGAGCATAACAAATAATGTCCAAATACCGAAAATCAAATTAATATGTTAAGTATTGGCTGAGATATGCCCATCCGAATGATTTTTTTTTTCAATAGGCAATCAGTGTTATAACTTTATGAACCAGTGCACTATAACACTGATCCCCCATTGAAGTAACATTCATTATGATGGGCATATCTCAGCCAATACTTAACATATTCAATTGCTTTTCGGTATTTAGACATGATTTTGTATGCTCTTTCTGAAAATAAAGTTCAAATTTGAAAATTCTAAAAAAAGATTTTTATGACGTCATGGCTTCTAACAACTTGGTTTATTTATTTGTTTGTATTTATTTTGCCCTTTCAAATTGTGTGCCCTTTCAAATTGTATACTATTTCTTAGTTTTTCCTTACCTCACGAAAATTTGTTTTTCTTGAACTGCGCTTTATATACCAAAACTGAATTATCCCTTTAACACAACCTTTGTGAAACTTCCCCATTGCTTACATATTAAAGTGATAATCTTTAATCCGCTAACATGTGCACCCAATTCAGCTCATAAAAGATCGTTT